>RJWJ010029533.1:0-20513 GCA_004363605.1 Indri indri
ATTTGCTTTCGTTTTGTAGATAAGAAGGGATCATTGAAGATTTTTGAGCAAGTCTCTTGTTATATTAATGAAAAGTACATTCAATGGAGTTATTCTGGCATTAGTATTAGGATACAATTTCATAACAGAAAGAATTTGGAGAAAGTGATAATAGTTTGTAGGTAAGACAAGCCAAGACTAACATAATTTCAACAAAATTTGTGTCAGATAGCCCATCTATTTAAGCTGAGAGAACAGTGTTCTCATAACAATGAAATGGAAAGAGAAGACATCCTGGAAGAATACAGTCACCTTATTTACTTGAGAAAGGTTTACTCCAATTATGGATGATTTGAGAGAGTAAGAGAGAACAGGAGAGCAGCAGAGCCAGAGAAGCAGCATACCAAAAATATATATATATATTTTCTTATCTGAAAAAAGATATACTGTTAGAACCATATTCTATGTATATTTAAGATGACTGAAAAAATAAATATGGGGTCTATGACATATGAGATGAAGAAGAAACAACATGGTAGCCAAGAATCTTTGATTGCAATTTATTGCAATCCATCACAGAACAGCTTAAGCCAAATAGAAAATGTATTGGCCAGCTCTACTTTTAAGTCCAGAGAGAACTAATTACAGTCATAGCTAGGTCTAGATGCTTAAATTGTGCCCTAGGGATAGAGTACCTTTCTTCTATGATAGCACAATGTGACAAGGAGGAACAATATAACTTTACCTGAGGAAACTAGGTTGCAGTTATTGAAAGGATGTGTGAGAGGATATGACATTGTTGAGCTGATAGTAAAGAATACATATGTCTCAGGAATACTTGCTAGGTAAGATGTTGCACAAACAGGAAGCAACATGTGTAAAGGATGGTTACATGAAACAGCATGATGTTAATTAACTAAACATAATTAAAGCAACTCTGATGTCCAAACACTTACAGGCCATGTAAAGAAAGAGGGATATATTAGTTAGGATTCATTCTTTTTGCTTTTATTTATTTATTTTTTTATTGAGATAAAATTCACATAACATAAAATTAACCATTTTAAAGTGAACAAATCAGTGGCATTTAGTACATTCTTGTTATTAGGCCACGACCACTTCTTTCTAGTTCTAAAACATGTCCATCACTCCAAAACAAAACCTTGTACCCGTTAAGCAGCAACTGGAATTGCCCCCCTCCCCAGATCCTAGCAACGAACAATCTGCTTTCTGTTCCTATAGATTTACAGATTTTGGACATTTCATATAAATAGAATCAAACAATGTGTGACATTTTATGTCTCAGCTCTTTTACTTAGCATGTTTTTGAGGCTAATCCACATTGTTGCATGCATCAGTACTTCATCCCTTTTTATGGCTGAATAATATTTCATTGTACACATACTAAAAACAATACTTACACACAATGGACATTGTGTAGTAAAAGTATTGGTTTTCTTTTCTTTTCTTTTCTTTTCTTTTTATTCTGTTTTGTTTTGTTCCAGAATGCATAATTGGAAAAAAGCATTGGTTTTAGTAAGAGTTTTCAATTATTTTGGACATATACTCCAGAAATGAAATTGCTGTGTCAATCTGTGTTTTACTTTTGAGGAACCACCAAACCGTTTTCCACAGTGGCTGAAACATTTACACTCCCAGTTAAGATTAATTTTGACCAAATATAATAGAACACTTTAAAAAGTGTCTTAGAGAAAATAATTTTTCTCTCATATAAAAGTGCAGATATGTGCACAGAGGGATGTAAAACTCCATGGAAATCAACCAGGAGAGGGGCGCTAAGGACAGGGACAAAAACCTGCCTAATAGACACAATGAACACTATTTGGGTGATGGGCACACCTGTAGCCGGAACTCAAGCTTACGAAAGCGATTCATGTACCTTAAAACATTTGTACCCCCTTAATATTTTGAAATAATAAAAAAATACAAAGTTAAACCAAGGATTTTACAACATTCCTCTTTTTTGACAATCCAGCCTTTTTCTGATGCAGACATCAACAACTTATTGTGCACAGCTGCCTGTATCTGTAAATTAAGTTTACTGGTATAGTCATTCCCACTCATTTGTGTTATATGGCAGAGTTGAGTAGTTGCCACAAAGATAGTATGGCCTACAAAGCCAAAAATGTTTACTATTTGGCCTTTTAAATAAAATGTTTGTTAAATTCTATGTTATTTTGCTGGCCTGTCATCCTTAGCTTGGGCTTGCTACTCATACTCCTAGATAGCTGTTCAAGCTCTAGTCATCATGTTCTCAATCTAACCATCAGCAGGAAGGAAGAGCAGAGAACAGGCATGCCACTCTCTTTAAAACACCTCCCTGAGGAACTCAGTCACATAAAGATCTCCTAAATTAGTCCCATGCTCATAACTAGCTGCAAAGGAGCCTGGGAAATGTAGTCTTTATTTCAGGTGGCTAGGAACCCATCTAAAAATTGTATTGATCAGTTCTGGCTCAGAGACAGCATCCACTAGAACAGCAGTCCCCAACATTTTTGGCACCAGGGACTAGTTTTATGGAAGACAATTTTTTCCACAGACTGTGGGTTGGAGGGGTGGGGATGGTTTCCAGATGATTCAAGTGCATTACATTTATCACATTTGCAGTCACTCCCCAGCACTAGCATCATCACCTCAGCTCCACCTCAGATCATCAGGTGTTAGATTCTCATAAGGAGCAGGCAACCTAGATCCCTCACATGCGCAGTTTACAGTAGGGTTTGCGCTTCTGTGAGAATCTAATGCCACTGCTGATCTGACAGGAGGTGGAGCTCAGACAGTGATGATACCAGCAATGGGGAGCGGCTATAAGTACATTAGAAGCTTTAGCTTTCTTGCCTACCACTCACCTCCTGCTCTGCGGCCTGTTCCTAACAGGCTATGGACCAGTACTAGTCCATAGCCTGTGGTTGGGGACTGAAGTACTAGAGGAACTGGCATATCCCCTGGATGTATCCAGAGTCCCGATGAAAACTGTAGAATCTGGTAGGAAGGGAAGTGTTCTCCAAGACCAAGAATCCAAGAACCAGTTAAGGTACTTGTTCCCCATCCTGATCATCTCACAACAATTAAGAAATATGTAGATCATTAATAAATTTGTCTTCCTTGATAAACTGAGTGATTTTTGAGTTCACTAGGCTTCATTTTCTGGTTAATTTAAGAGTCTGATTAAAGCTTTACCTCTCATAATTGAGATCAATGTAGCATAATCTCTAGTTCTAATTGGATTTTCAAGGTTTTGCTTATGGAAAGGGATTGAAGTTCAGGGAAGCTGTCAATGCCACTCTTTGTAGGATCAAGACAATCAATACTGATTTTCTAAAAGGGAAAGACTTTAAATGTTTCCACATCAATTTAGGGGAAATATCCATATATGAAATAAGAATGATAAAAATTATTGCAAAGTACCATTAAATCAAACGTATGTTTCAATGTGGGCACAGATTCAGTACTGTCAAAGTAGATTATACTTATACTTGGATTTGACAGTAAATAAGTTAAATAGAGCATTCGTAGGATTTCTTCTCTTCCATTTATTTAATTTTCCTTTTTTTAATTTGCCACTTTAACAAAAGGTGAATTTTTATGTAAAGAGGTAAATTAATTAGAAATGGAATGCTATGAGTTCATAATATGTACATAGTCTATCACTAGGTAGAAAGAAGAAGAGAGTTACATTCTAAAGAAATGTGAAGCTCAGAGGTTTGTTGATTTATTCCTGCCAGGATCACTCTATTTCTAAACTCTGCTCATTTTTGAGCAAACAAATGGGAACTTTTATAAGACTTGCAAAATCCTAATATTTTCTTTGCTTTTTAGTTTTTAACTAAATAATGTATCACTCTTCTTTGTGTATAGTTCCATAAGTTGTGATAAATGCACAGAATTGTGTAATGAAAACCACCACCACCACCAAGATACAGAACTATTCCATCACCGAGCCTCAAAATTATCTTGTGCTTCCCCTTTGTAGCTACTCTTTCCCCCCACAATACGTAGCCTTTTCAGTTTGTCTTACTGCATTTAGCATAATGCATTTAAGATTCACCCATGTTGATGTGTGTATCAACAGTTTCTTCCTTTTATTGCTGAGTAGTACTTCTTTGTATGGCTATATCATCATTTGTTTATCCATCATTAATTAAAGAACATTTACATTGTTACAATTTTTACCAATTATATATAAATCTTTTATACGCACTCTGATATAGGTTTTCATGTAAACATAAGTTTTTATTTCTTTTGGGTTAACAGATAGGATTTATTGCTGAATCATATGGTAAGTGTATTATAAACCGTACAGGAAACTACCAAACAGCCATAGTGGGTGTGCCATTTTGCTTTCTCACTAGCAATGTATGAAAGTCCCAGTTGCTTCACTTCCTCCTCAGTTCTTGGTACTGTCAGGTCTTTTTCCTCTTTTCTTCTCCCCCTTCCCCTTCCTTCCCCTCTCCTCCTCTCCTCCTTCTCCTCTCCTGTCTCTCTTTTTCTCTTTCTTTGCCATTGTAATAGGCATATAGTACTGTCTTATTGTAATTTTAATTTGCATTTTCCTAATGACTAATAATGTTGGGCTGCATTTCAGTTGTTTAATTGCTAGCCATTTATATTTTGGGTAAAATATCTGTTTATATGTGTTTTCATTTAAAAAAATAGGCTTTCTTTTTTAGAAGAGTTTTAGATGTACAAAGATATTGAGAAGATAAGCGTAGAGAGAGCTTCCCTATACTGTACACTCTGGTTACCTTATTATTAACATCTGACATTAGTATGGTACATTTGTTACAGTTAATGAGCTGATATTGATGTATTCTTATTAAATAAAGTCTATGCTTCTTGATTCATCTCGTCTATTTCATCACCTTTATCTAATGCCATTTTTTTTTTTTTTTTTTTTTTTTTTTTTTTTTTTTTTTTTTTTTTTTTTTTTTTTTTTTTTTTTTTTTAGCGTGGGATGATCCAAGACCTTGTCAAAGATACCACATTACAGTTAGTTGTCACATCTCCTTAGGCTCCTCTTGGTTTGGGCAGTTTCTCAGACTATTCTTGTAAGTAATGACCATTGATACTTATGAGAGTACTGGTCAGGTATTTTGCATGATACTTCTCTGTTGGGATTTGTCTGATGCTTTGCTAATGATGAGACTGGGCTTATGCATTTTGGGGAGGAAGACCACTGAGGTAAAGAGCCATTTTCACCAAATCATATCAAGGGTACCCACTATCAACCAGATTCATGATCCTTGACATTGTCCTTGACCACCTGGCTTAGGCTGTGTTTGTCAGTTTTCTCCATTGTACTTATTTCCTCCCCACCCCCAACTTGATCTTCCCACACTGTACTCTTTGCAAGGAAGTCACTATGCACAGGCAGCACTTACATGCTCTTCTCCTTGAGGTCAGAGACTCTACATAATAATTATTTGGAATTTCTGCATGAGAGATTTGTCTCTTCTTCACCATTTATTAAATTATTTATCATTTATTTGTAGTAGTGTGGGCAAAATAATATCATAGATACTCATTTTATACTTTGGATTATAACCCAATACTATTTATTTTTTTGCTCAAATTCTTTCAACTTTGACTATTGGGAGCTTTTTCAGTTGGCTCCTATGTCCCCCTCCCCCTTCTTTTTAAGAACTTTCTTACTTTCTGACACTTTAAGAAGCTTTAACCTCATTTTCCATATTTCCTGACCCAGTCCTAGATTTTTGTCCATTTTTTGGTCCATTTTTTGGTGGTATTTTTCTTTTTTTTTTTTTTTGAGTTTTAATAGTGCTACGTTCTCTTAATAGTCTCTTTCACCGAATAAAAGCTTCTATTTCTGATGAATTTTAATGTATGTTTTTTAACGCATTATGCTATTGATGTTCTAAGAACTCATTGCCTACCCAATATTACAAATATTTTCTCCAGTTTTTTTTATAAAAGGTTTTTAAATAGTATTCCATTTTATACTTAGGTATATGATTGACTTTAAGACTTTTTAATTTCATAAGCTATTAAATATAGGTCAAGGTTCATTCTTTATATATGAATGTTCAATCATTCCAGCGTCATTTTTTAATAGACTTTTTTCCCCATTGACTTGCCTTTATACCTTTTTCAAAAAATTAATTAGCTGTATTTGTTTGGGGCTATTGTAAGGCTTTCTATTTTGTTTTATTGATTGATGCATCTTCCTTTTCATTTATATCACCTTATTGTCTTGATTACTGCAGTTTTATAGTAAACATTAAAGGCATTATGTGACTCCTGTAGCTTTGTTCTTTTTATTTCAAAATGTTTTGGTTTTTCTAATTTCTTAGACTTTAGATACAAATTTTATAATATGCTTCTCAATATCTTTAAAATGTACTTCCACTGTTTTAATTAAGAATGTGTATAATTTATAGATAATTTTATGCGAATTGGCATTTTAACAATATTGAGTCTTCCTATTCATAAAATTAGTAAATGTTTTGTTGTTACTTATTTATTTCTTCCAAATTTTTTTTCTTTCACTTGAGGAGATTGTTGCCTGGAATCAATTCAACACTAGCCTTTGTTCTATTAGTTCTCTGGGATTAGGGACTGTTAGAGTCTCCTAATATCCTTCACTACTGATATACTCTACGTAGTAGTAATCTGCATTGTTTCTTTTCCTACTATATTTTGCTTTTCATTTCCCCAGTGTGGTATATAGTATTTTTATTGGGGGAGAGGAGTCTTGTCTTCTCAGTTGATGCCTAATATGGGAATGTGCCCCAAAATATTCTTTAATAAGTCTATAGATATTGGATATTTTTGTTTGTTTATTTTTTTCAGCATTGCTTAGGTGGGAGCTCTATGTCACAAATAATGAAAACTGAATGAGAGTTAAAGACCAGATAAGCCTCCAAGGGCTAGCATTTTCTCATTGGCATATATGGCACATTTATAGGTTTATTCCTCCAACTGCTTTTCATGGATTGTAGGTTTTTATGATGATAATAGGTGGCAGTGAGAATAATAAAACAGGAAGGTATTTTGCAATGTCAATGGAGTCTTAACTTTTGGGGAAAAATATGAGCTCACTTGAGGTAGATATCAGACATGCACTGTTTGTGAAGCCAGTTATTGTGAGGTTGGGAGGTTTGCAAAAATAATTACATTACCCTAGATTTTGTATATCAATTTTTTTTCTATGTTACCCTGAAACCCCAATGAGAAAAAGCTATAAATAAAGGGGACAGGTAATGTTAATATTAACCACTAGTAAAGCACAAAGTTTTTTGACATTTGCTGTTTGATTTCTAAGATAATTGCATGTGGATCAAGATATGAATCTTGGACATGTTAAGGTACTACCTAAAGTCACACTAAAAACATGTAGTCAGAACTCAGATCTTCTGTCTCCAATTCCATCTTCTTTTCACCATAATAAACGGCCTTTCTTATTTCCACATATCCAAATTCTTCATATTCTGTTTTTTTTAGGCAGAGTTTCACTTTATTACCCGGGCTAGAGAGTCACGGCATCAGCCTAGCTCACAGCAACCTCAAACTCCTGGGCTCAAGCAATCCTTCTGCCTCAGCCTCCCAAGTAGCTGGGACTACAGGCATGCGCCACCACGCCCGGCTAATTTTTTCTATATATTTTTAGTTGTCCAGCTAATTTCTTTTTATTTTTAGTAGAGACAGGGTCTCGTTCTTGCTCAGGCTGGTCTAGAACTCCTGAGCCCAAACAATCCTCCCGCCTTGGCCTCCCAGAGTGCTAGGATTACAGGCGTGAGCCACCACGCCCAGCCTATATTCTTGAAGATTTAATTTAAGATCAATGACAATCATGAAAGACATATAGAACTTGCTAGCTATCTCACTCATGCAGCAGTATCTTGCATACTTCTCTAAATATTTATTGAACACCTACTATATGCCAGGCACAGTTTTAGGTCCTTGGGGTACAGTAAGACAAATACTGTCATGGGTATGCAATCTAATGAGGGAGACAGAGCAGACATGTAATAATTATTTAGACATAGACTGCATTAGATAGAGATAAATACTATGGAAAAACAAGGAAAGAAAGTGTGGATGGAAGGGAGATAGGAAATTTTGTAGGCTGCATTTTTAAAATAAGGTGACCAGTTATACATCTGAATACATTCCTAAGGAGGTGAAGGAGTAAACAATTTGGAGATCAAGGGAAAGAGCATTTGCAGGCTGAGGGAGGATCCAGTGGAAATGACCATGACCTGTGGTTCAAGTGCGCCTGCTATTTCCAAGGACCAGCAGACCAGCAAGAAGGCTCTTTGTGCTGGAGTGGAGGGACGGAGACTGAACACAGTGGGGAGGGTTGGAAGAACTATCACAAATGCTCAGGAGGTGGCAAGCTCATTCATATGGCTTTATGGGCATTGTGAAGATTTTGTGTTTCTCTGTGAATGAGTTGGGAAGACATTTTTGAGTAAACAGCACACTTAGTTCTTGTTATTCTAAAGTCAAGTGGGAGAGATAGATATTGATAAAATAATCATAAAAACAAATTTAGAAACAAAGGAAATAAATGCTAAAACCAGACCCAGTTAAACAGATTATGCTGATTTTAAGAATTGGCTTTTGTGCTTGAATATGAAAGATGAGTAGATGTTAACTAGTTAAAGGGTGTAAGTTTATAAATAATGCCTTGTTGAATGTTATCACTCTAAGAAGTAGTGGTGTTTTTAGCACTTTATTTGGGTAAACTCATTTAATCTTTACAATAACACTGTAAAGTATGCATAATTATTACCTTTTATAGATGAGGAAACTGAGATACATGGAGGTCGAATAACTTGCCCATATTCTTATATTTAGTAAATGGGGAAACAGGGGATAAAACCAAGATGGCAGATCACAGAAAGGTTTCTGACCTTAGATGAAGAAAAGGACAAAACCCTTGGTTTTCAGGCTATGAAATTCCCTCATCGACCTTCTCCATCCACTATAGTTTTCTAATTCTTACTCAAATTTCAATACCTGGTTCAAATTTTCCCCTGTCTGAAATCTTTCCCTGCCTTTCCAGCCATAGTAGACTGTATTTCTAAAATCCTGTAGGAAGGATGATCGTTTTGTGATCTTTATTTAATGAACAATAATCAAACATTATTATGTGACATCTTTTATTATTTATAATCATTAATAAATTGTTTATGAATTTTCATGAGTTTTTTAAACATTAATTTTGCAAATTTATTTTCAGCCCCTATGGGTTTGAGCATAATGGAGGTAATTGGAATGATTGCTTATTTGCATCCCATATAATGCTGGGAATGAAGTTCTGCAATAATATTCACCACAGAATAGAACAAAATAGAAAGGAATAAAAGAGTAAGAGGAAATCGCAGAAATTTCTAGTGGCTGACACTTACATTTCACAAATAACACTATGGTCCAGGACAAATCCTCATCTATTGGCACTTAAGCCCAAGATAGTTCCCAATCCATGTAAAGTATTATTTATTTATACTGCTTTTTAGGATTCAAAGTAGTGTAGGAGCCATTCACCAAGTAAGTAGGCAACTGAGTGCCCCAAACAAACACAAAACTCCAACAGGAGATGCTTGGATACAAGAACAACCTGGGATGTAAGGCATAGGGTGAGATACTAACATAGACAAGAGAGGAGTAACACAAAGCAATGCAAAAGGAAAATTACCAACTGAATTAGTTTTTTGCCACTGCCTCTTGAGTTTTCTGTGGTGCCTGTAAAGCAGAACGTTTCTTATGGACCAGTGATCAGCAACACCTGGAAAGTGTAAACTGTGCAAGATAAGAGGACAGTTTCTACTCTTTTGAAACTACTGGGAGCTTGGGGGCTCTATGTCTTGCAGGAGAGGACATTGAGTGTCTAGCTCAGGTCTTGTTCTTAGCTATCAGTGTTAACTCTATCTAGGTTATCCCCCCGGGGTATACATTTTCTATTGTTTAAGGTGAATGAATTGCACTTGCAGTTTCTGATAATCTATGTTTTATTTCCTTCTCTGATTTCTTCCAGAAGTTGAAATTTGCTCTTTTCCATACAGAACAATTTTGTAATGCCTGGCTTTCAACCCACTTTCTAAGAGTGAATTGAGACTGTCATCACTTGAGCAGAGCTAAAAGACGAAAAAGAGATTTTTTTGCTACTTTCTGCTACTTGTAATATCTGTTAGGATGGGGTTCCTTCCTGCAACCTCATATTAATAATTTATTAGTCCTTTCCTGAAGAGAAATTCAGTGAGGACTATCTGCCCCTCTGCCTACTGTGTCCTGGAGGAGGGGGAGTGACTGATGCATCTGGGTTCAGGAGAAGATATTAGGTGTGTATAGACAATTCATTTCCTTCTCCTTACTCCTGCAAGTGAACTGCCTGTAAGAAGTGTGTGTTCTGTTATTCTATTGTACACATCCATGATGTCAGACTGCTGTATGGGGGATCATGCAGCAGTCAAGCTGTGCTGTGTACAATTCTGCTATTTTTGGGATTCAGTTATAAGATGTCATCACCCCAAATATAATATACTTATTTTAATAATAGCTTGGCCAATAATATAGGAATAATTTTGCCTCCCCTTGTGTGCTTTATTTCTGTGTCTTACCATTTTTTGTCAATTTTGAGATTGTAATTTATCTGAAATTGAGATGCATCTTGAAATAAATGACATATAAAAATGTCATTAGGGGCATTTTCTTTCTTAGCAATCAATAAAATGATGGTATTTCTAACAGTTGGTGATGCCCATGATCTGGCAAAATATAATCATAATTGGTTTAGAAATGGGGTAGGAGTCAGGTAGTGCAAAATTTTGGCCTCAGTAGTGCCACATCCTGGGGTTAATAAAAACACTCAGCTTCCATGGGGTGGCAAGCATTCATGTGGAGCCTGACCACATTTGGAAATGAGCTTCATGTCCAGCCAAGATGGCCACGTTTTATACAAAATGATAATTAAATGGCTTAACTTTTAAGACTGTATTCTCATTGTTTCCAAATGAGCACTGCACCCTGCTTACCACTCACTCCCAGGTTTTTAATTCATGAAAATGCTGTTTATATAAAAAGAGAAAAGGCCCAGGGCCTTCTAAATGATGTTGTTAATAAGAGCTGTCAATTATTTTCAGTGCTTTGAGTGAAATATATTATCTGTTTCATGCTCTTTGCTTAATTATATCACAAAGAATCCAACCTGTAGATTTGCAACATCTGGTAGTCTCCAATTTGTTCTTCTTCTTAAAGTAAAGCTCTTGTTTAATGACATCTGTTCACACAATGGGCTTTCATTTTCTGTGTATATTCCTGAGGCACCTGGAAAGAAAAAAAAGAAACACACTTGGCAGATAATCTCTTTTTAGGTTTAAGTGCATACTTGGTGGACAGCAGTGAATAGATCAGGTTGCAGGGAGTGATGGAGAGAGTACCTGAAGTGGTGTCAGGTGTTCATGGATTTAGCATTGGCCTCCACAGTAACTGACTGTGGAATATTCACTACGTCATATTTTCTTCTCACTTTTAGTCTCCTCCCCACTGAAAGGCCTATGTTGGATTTGGATGCTAGCTAAGATTCCTTCTGCTTCTTTAAACAGTTTTATTAAGTGCCCAAATCAAAATGCCACACAGTGGAAGAGGATATGTGAACAATGTAGGGAATAAAAAAACCTATGCGAAAGACACTTGTGCATTGACTTAAGAAGTCTGAACCATGGTCGTACCAAACATTAACAATAATATTATAACTCTAAAGTAATTGAAACAATGTAATATGATGCAAGATGAAAAAGAAAATGGTATTAAATGTCCTGAAATGAACTGGATTCTATTTAAAAGATAATTATCTAGTTACCGTGAGAAAGGTTGAGCTATTCTATAAAGGACCAATTTCTTATCTATCCCTAACGCAAAATTTAGATTCTCACCTCTTAGAGTACACTAACATAAATTTCAAATATCTTATGTTGTTAAATGTCCAAAGTAAAAATATTAAAACACTCTGAAATATAATTTGAATATTTGGCCTCCAAATATAGGAAGTCTTTAAAAGTATTAAAGGAAGTCATCAATTGATTGGCCTAAGTCATTGTGTGTAGTATTTTCTGGCAGGGATTCTAGTTTGAGATGGAACAATGAGCCCATCTTTACCTCCTTTTCCTCCAAAAAATTCCTCTGAAAGGAAAATAAAAGGAGTTAAAGATAATATATTCATAATTGTGCTAAGAATGGAAAGAGAGGACATTAGTGGATTAGGAATTTGACAAGTTCTGGGAAATAGAAAGCAGATTGAATCATGATAGACAAATCAAAATGAGCACATAGGCCAGTCCAGATGCTGAAGGCTGCTGTACATTCAAGAACTGGCAAAGTGCTGCAGAGACTTCAGTCTCAGAGTTACAAGTTGACAGAGTAAGAGCAGGTAGTAGTGATAAGTATAAGTAAATAGTTGAAGGAATGCCTTTCTGGGAAGGATGCCTCCAAACTGTGATGACTATTACAGCAAAGACACGCACTATAGCAAATAAATAAGTGCCTAGAGAAACTCTGGTCCTGAAATGAAGCTTTCCCTATTTTGTCTTTGGAATAATGAGAAAAAGGGGTAAAGAGGCCAAGCCTTTTTTTTCTATGCACACAACCTAATGTGAAACCTGACAGTTGGTAGACACAACCCACAAAAGTCATAGTTCAAGTCTCTCATTTAGGTAAAAGACTTAGTGAAGAAAACAAGACTTCTCACATGGTAAGGAAAGCTATCTACTTACTCTTTCATTCATACATATAGAAAGGCAAAACATTTTTTGGGAATTTCATTGTTAAACTAGTGAAATAAATTCCCCCTTCCTTTTTTTTTTTTTTTTAACCACTTATTGTTTTGACAATTACTAAAAAACAAGGTCAATGAACAACAGAAACAGATTCCATTTGGGATAAAACAAGGAAATACAATGAATTATAAGTTATGGAGATTAAAGTAAGAGAGTGTGGAACTTCACATAACAACTGGAGAGAGATGAAAAGCAAACAAAGCTCTTCAAACAAAATAAATAGGAATAACTACTCCTCTTTGAGCTACACACACCTGCAAAACTTCGGATGGAGAATATCAGCTTCTGCACACTGTGAGCTGAGAAGTGGAGTTGAATAAGAATAATTTAGATCCCCGGGTCTTTACCTCTGTCTACTACCACATCTCATCCAGTAAGACTGATTGTCTTTTGCAATCCTACAGAGTTTTAAATTCTTGAGAAGATTGCGTGGCTTCAGAAGAGGGGAAAACATGCACAGCAACAGGCTTGGATAAAGTAACAGACTGAAAAGACAAAGATTTATTTCTATTTATTATGATGGCAGATTAGCTTGGTGCAGTGCTATCTTCATGCACATAATAAATAGGAAAAAAATGCAATGCACGATATGAAATCTGATTGAAGGACATGGAAAGCTATCAAGGCACTTAGAAATCACAGGGCCAAGAAACCCCCCCACCAAAAAAAGGGATGCACAGAAAAGTGAGTCTGCTCTTCAGTGCTGCTCTTCTTCAACATTTGCTGATACACAAGTTGTGATTGAGAGATGGAGAGGATAAGCCAACATTTTAGAGGATCACTGGCTAAAGGGACAAAAAATGGAGATTAGGGTACACCAAGAAGCATCCTTGGTAAATATCTCAATATTTTACGTGGAAGCCTCTGAAGAACAATGCTATGGTCTGATTGTGCCCCTCCAAAATTCATGTTGAAAGCTAATCCCCATTGTGGGAATATTAAAGGATGGGGGCCTTTGGGGAAGTTATTAAGTCATGAAGGCTCTGCTCTAACGAATGGGATTAGTGCTCTTATAAAAGAGATTGAAAGGTGCGTGTTTGCTGCTTCTGCCATATGAGGATGCAGCAACAAGACACCACCTATGAAGCCCTCACTAGACACTAAGTCTGCAGGAAACTTTATGGTGGACTTCCCAGCCTCCAGACCATGAGCAATAAATTTATGTTGTTTCTGAATTACTCAGTCTAAAGTACTTTGTCATAACAGCCTGAATGGACTAAGACAAATGGCAGTGAAGGTGTAGGGCAAACCTGACTTAAGGAGCCCTAATAAAAACTAAAGACCTGCAAATCAGCTCAGATCATGATGTGTTGAGGCCATGTAACCCTATATTAACTTCCTAATGGAAGCAAAAGTCAATTCCTTTTGTAGCAGAGAAACATCATTAAGAATTTGAAATTAATTATTTGTCTTATTTCAAATCAAATCAGCTATCAATTATTAATACACAGTTATATTCTCATTGAGTACTTATATGACAGCACCATCTATCTAAAAAATGTACCCTGTGTCTTAAATTTTCTTTTATCTCTTTATTTTTCTATTTTGTCCTTATCTCTAACCCATGACGCAGTGTCATTTTTATGTTGTTTTTCTGTCTGCCCCACTACAATGTAAGTTGGACATGGAAGGGATATTTTATTCATCATTATATCTCCAATATGTAGAACAGTGCCTGATCTAGAATTTGCACACAAATATTTATTAAATACAAGAATATTCATATTAATTTACACAATATCCTCATGGAAAATATACCAACAGTCTAACGCTGATTGCATGTTATTGATGAGGGATTCTATTTTTTCCCTGATATCACTTTATTTTTCATATTTTCTACCATTATCATGTATTATTTATGAAAGTACTTTTTAAACATATTATTTCATTGAAAGCTACCAAAAATAGAAAATATCAAGGTTTTTCCCTCTTACACATTGAATGATCAAACTCAGAAATAATTACAACAAATATGTATGGTCTTTTAACACAATCATGCTATGTACAATTGTATAATCTCCTGTGTTCTCCATTTTGGCATACCTATGAGTTGGCCAGGTTAGGTTGGATGACTATGGCCATGGAACAGAGCCAGGTTAGCCAGACTATGAAAATTACTCCCTCCAGCCTGTTACCACAGTTCAGGACCCCACCACCGCACAGTACCCAAACAGACATAGACATAGAGCATAACAAGACTGAAGAGCCTCTGCTCTAAAGAATATCTACTATACATGCTGCCTATGTATTTTATCATCCATGCTCATTGTATTATATTTTTTACAGGGACTGGGCATTTTGAAATATATAACTTAATTAAAAATATAACCAATAATTGACAGTCAATCATTAACATTGAGTGTCTTACCAATAGGAGATGATGAGTGTAACTTCACTCAGTAGCTGTAATTATAGCATACAAAAGAACATAATACTTTAGTGATTTGCATAGCTAAATAAAATTTCTATAAAACTTTTTCAAATATTAGATATATCTTGCAGACTAATATAAATACTTTTAGGGGACATTTACATGTGGGGATTGTCAACTGGGAATTAGATAAAAGTCAAACTTTCTCAGTTCTCTTTATAGAATATTGGCAATTAGACTTTTGACCACCATCCATTTTATTCCAAAACCACACTTCCACATCGCACACTGACAAAATCTGGAAGATGACTCAAGGAGTAAAATATTCTACAAAGCTATAGTAGACAAAATAGGATACAACTGGTGTAAAAAACAGGCACATAGACCAATGGAACAGAATAGAGAAGCCAGAAATAAATCCACGTATTTATGGCCAATTGATTTTCAACAAAGGTGTCAAGAACATATACTGGGGAAAGCACAGCCTCTTCAAAAATTACTTGATGGGTATAATGTACATTATTTGGGAGATGGTTACACTAAAAGTCCAGACTTAACCATTATGCAATATATCCATGTAGCAAAACTGCATTTGTACTCCTTAAATTTGTACAAATAAAAAAAAAGGTGCTGGAAAAACAGGATTTCCACATGCAGAAGAATAAAACTAGACCTATATCTCTCATGATATATAAAATTCAACTCAAAATGGATGAAAGACTTAAATATAAGACCCCAAATTATACAACTACTAGAAAACATAGGGGAAACATTTCATGACATTGGTCTGGGCAAAGATTTATGGGTACAACTTCAAAAGCAAAGGCAACCAAAACAAAAAAATAGACAAATAGGACTACATCAAACTAAAAAGCTTCTGCACAACTAAGAAACAACCAACAGAGTGAAGAACAATCTATAGAATGGGAGAAAATATTTGCAAACTATTCATCTGACAAGGGACTAATATTCAGAATGTATAAGGAATTCAAACGACTCAACAGCAAAAGATATGAACACAGATTTCTCAAAAGAAGACGTAAAAATGGCCATGAAGCATATTAAAGTATATTCAGCACCACTAATCATCAGAAAAATGAAAATCAAAACCACAATGAGATATCATCTCACTCCAGTTAGAATGGCTGTCATCAAAAGCCAAAAAAGAACATACGCTATCAAAGATGTGAAGAAAAGAAATACTTGTACACTGTTTTCGGGAATGGAAATTAGTACAGACATTATGGAAACCAGTATGGAGTTTTCTCAGAAAGCTACCAATATAACTACTTTATGACCCAGCAATCCCACTACTGAATATTTATCTAAATGAAAGTAAATAAGTATATGGAAGAGATATCTGTATCCCCACGTTTACTGCAGCTCTATTTACAATAGCCAAGATATGAAAACCTAAATACTGATAGACAGATACATGGAATACTATTGAGCCACAAAGAAGAATAAAATCCTGCCATTGATGTGTCAACATAGATGAACACTATGTAGAGTGAAACAAATCAGGCACAGAAAGAGAAATACAACATGTCTTCACTCATATGTGGGAGCTAAAAAAGTTGAGCTCAGGGAAGTAGAGAAAATAATAGTGATTATTAGAGGCTGGAAAGAATGAGGGGAGGGGAAGACAGGGAAAGATTATTGATGGATACAAAATTATAGCTAGTTAGGAGGAATAAGTTCCAGTGTTCTATAGCACTATTGGGTTACTATAATTAATAATAGTTAACTGTCTATCTTCAAATGGCTAGAAGAGAGTATTCTTAATGTTCCCAACACAAAGAAATGGTGATTTTCCCATCACATCCCAATCCAGAGGTGATAGATATGCTAATTACCCTGATTTGATCATCACACATTGTATATATGTATAGAAATACTATTCTGTATGCCATAAATATGTATAATTATTACATATAAACAAAAATTAAAAGCAAAAATGGGAAAAATCCACTCAAAATGTTTACACATCTTAGATGTAGTAGTCCTATAAGAAAGTGATTGGGTCCCATCTCACTGTTCTCTCTACATTTAAGCCTGTTAGAAACCCACTACCTAGCACCCAGTGTCTTCCCTTTTAAAAAATCACTTAAATATATTTAAACAAATGAAAGAAAAGAAGAAAGAAAGAAAGAAAGAAAGAAAGAAAGAAAGAAAGAAAGAAAGAAAGAAAGAAAGAAAGAAAGGGAGGAATCGGAGGGAAGGGAAAGCAAAGAATGTAAAGAATCTACCAGGCATTTGAACAAAGCCCCTAAGATGAAAGTTAGGGACCACAACAAATCTTATAACCAGAAACTCTGAAAAACAGAAATATATCACAGACTAGAAGATTTTGATATGCTGAAGCATAAAAATATATTTCATTGATGAAAAAGAATAGGATGCTGTTAAAAAAGAAGCATTTATAGAAAAAGAATAAGCTATTAAAAAAGTAAATACAATGGTGGGAAGAAAATGAAATATCTCAGTAGGCAGCACAAAGAGATGAAGAGATAAATTTTAAGTGAGGAAAAAAGTAAAGAAAAAAAAAGGCAAATTAGACCAGGTGCAATATATCAGTAAGCATTCCAGTAAAAACAGGTGAAACAAGGAGGAAGAAATAATGAACAACTAATGAACAATAATCAGAACATTTCCCAGAACCGAAGAACTTTAGGTCCAAGCTGGAAGGGCCCATGAAGTGCTCATTCCTAAGAGTGAAAGGGATTGACTAGCAATAAATCCATCATGGTAATTGTTTAGAATATCAAAGTAAAGAGAGGATTCCAAAAAAAATTCAAAGAGAGGCAAAAAATATATCACATAGAGAACATGAAAATGTCATTGGACTTTTCAGCAGCAACAGTGAAACTAATAGACCAGAAATTTCTCCAGAATTTGAGGAGAAGTGATTTTCAACCTAGAATTTTATACCTAAATTATCTCTCAAGGGAGAGAGTAGAAGAAAGATATTCGGTTTCACACAGTTTTTAAAAATATTACCTCTCTTGACTCTAGCTACATTAGGATTGCCTCTAAAAACTCAGGGATGAATTAACAAAGAGGGAGATAGGGGATTCATAAGAATGAGGATGCAACAAAGAAGATGAGGAAGACGGGGTCCAGGACGACACCCAGGGAAGCGCTGGGAGGAGAGGGAGGCAGCGGAGCTACAGTGCATCCAGGCCAGCTCAGCGTGGGGGTTGGAGAAGGCTCAGGAGCCTGTGTCATGGATGGCAATTTTTTGTTAAAGAAATGTATTACTAAAAGCGGCAGAAAGAAGCAGAAAATACTAGAAGAAGCTAACAAAAATAAAATGAATTAAGGCAATAGTCAGGAATTCATTCCCATACCCTAAAATATACCAGATCCAGATAATTTCATAGGTCAGTTGTTACAAACCTTCAAGGACATACCTTTCTTTCAAATACAAGTGATTTCAGATTAGAAAGAGAAGGAATGGCTCCAAACCATTTTGTGAGGTTAGACAATCTTGATAACTGCCCAAGGATAATCTAAGAAAAGTATAAGCAAATATCACATTTAAATACATAGATTCAATTTCTAAGTCATTTACAAACTAAATTTGCACTGGACTTTATCAAAAATAAGTGAAATAAATTGGGTTTATTTCAAAATCTCCCAATGTAATTCATTATATTAACACACTGAAGGAAAAAAAATGTCTAATAAGTCTTACAATATAATTAAATGGTATTATCAAAGTAATGGATAAAAATGTGATTTAATGGGGAAAAACAGTACTCAGTAAGATTCAAAACCTATTATCTATTATAAAATGTAATTTATATATTGACATGATAATAAATAATTTGATGGGGGAAGAAATAGTATTCTGTAAGATTCGAAATTCATTCATAATTTAAAAAATTAAACTAGGAATAGAAGGAAACTTCCTTAATCTGCTAAAAGGTATCTACATATCACCCCACTCAAAAAAATTATGCCTAATGATAAGACACTGAATGTGTACCCTTTTAAGACAAGGAAAAAAAACCAGAAATAATATTACTACTATTACACAACTTGAGATTCTATTATATAATATTGATAAATGAAATAAGTATAAGAACTGCAAAAATATGAAATGTTGTAGCTTATAATTTAAGTACTAGTATTGTTTGTATAAAATTTTGATACATGATATACAGTCAAACTGTGTATTATAACTTAAAAAAGGATCCAGAAATATAGCTGAAAAAATTTCAAGAAATAAAACCTAACAATAATTTTCAAATAGAAATTTTATGCATATATAATTTAAGCATATAGTTACTTATAATGGAATATAAAATAAATGTGAATAATATTATGGATAAATTTTCAAAATGCTCTGGTAGGGCATGAAAGAAAATTTAAATAATTATGAGATATATATACTTGGATACGACATCTCAATACTGTAGAGACATCATTTTCCCACATATTAATCTTAAAATCTAGTGCCATTTCAATCCCAGTTCTAACAGAAATTTCCATAGAATTTAGTAATCCAATTATAAAACTGGTATGGAAAAATTAAAGACTAATCCCAAAATGGGAAAAAGTTTAGGGAGATGAGAACTCATAGCAACTTCTGGTAGTTTAAATTGGTACAATGACCATGAAAAAGAATTTTGTGATATTTAATCAATTTGCAGATGACCATAAATGTTGCCTCAGAATATAACATACAGAGCTTTTTTACATGCACAAGAGGACTACGATGTAATTGCAAAACTACTTGCAATAACAAATAGCTGATCAATGTAAATGTCTATCAACGGGAAGATGTATATATTCATAAAATACAAAATCACAGAGAAACTCAAGTAAATAAAAAATATCAAATACCTTATGTTGCAATGAATAGGCAAGATATAGTATGAAATATAGAGCATGACAGATTCAATGGCATGCAAAATGACAATAAATATTGTTTATAGATATATACAAATGTAATACACTACAAAAACTTTTACTGCAAAGACACATATCACTTTTATAATAGTGGTTACTTCTAAGGAGGAAAAGAATATTGGGATCTGAAGGGAATACAAAGGGTTTTTATCTGGCATATTTTACTTCAATATTTTTGAAAGAATTTTTTTAAAAATAGAGTATATGCATATTTATTGTTATATTTGTTACCATTTTCTGAATGTGAAAATTTTAATTAAAATGTATATAAATATGTGAATAAATTATTAATTTTATAGTTTCCATTTAAAACTATTAAAAGACAGTGTTGTTTTTGTTGCATCAAATTCTTTTTGTAAATTAGGCTTTCAACAAAAAGTAGCTACAGATTACCAGATGGAGAGGAGTTGAACATTAGGCCTATAACC
>RJWJ010029534.1:0-20521 GCA_004363605.1 Indri indri
GGGGTCCTTGTTAAGGATACAGATTCTCTGTCTGAAGATTCTGAATCATTAGGTCTGATTTGATACATTAGGCAAGGTTGAGAAGCTCTAAAATACAGCATGTGAGCTAACTGAGACAAGGCAGGCATAGCAGAGCATAGATGGCTCTATCAGGAAGCAAAAGTTTAAAAGGCAAGATCTAAACAGAAGCAGATCAGACACGAAGGCAGAGGATCTTGGTCTTATTGGTCAGAGTGTGCTTCGAAATTGAGGTCATTGGATGACATTAGTGTCTTTGAGAATAAGCTCAGTGCTCCAGAATCTCCCACTTGGTGCTTCCTCTAGAATTGTCTAACTGAGGTTTACTTTGATATGTCAAACTAAAAGTCCTTGTGGGTCTTAATATTCCCACTGCCTGGCATCCACTGCCTGGCATCATTATCACTTGATACATATTGCTGGAATTAAAATAAGATGGATTCCATAGGGATGGTGAAGAAATCTTAAACAGAGAAATTCTTTCCATTAGAGATGATTTAGAGAGTTTTGTTTGTTTGTTTTGTCATTGGCTGAGATGGTAAAGGTATAAATATGTCTTTAACGATGGCAGGACAACCTCATTTTCTCAAGTACTTCAGTCTCTGAATCTTGTGGGAAGGACATGCCTTTGGTGTGACAGGAGCTCTGTAAAGGTGTTCATGCTCTCACATGGTCCAGAGCTTGCTACTAAATTCTCATCAACATCGCATAAGTCATCCCCTGAGGCCTTTTGTTCCCTGGTGGAAAGGACCTGGTAAATTATTTTAACCTTCCTGTGCCTCAGCTTCCTCATTGTAATATAGCAATAATAATTATGACTACCTCGAAGAGTTCTTCTAAAAAAATGAATTATTAATGTAAAATGTGCAGAATAGTGGCTGGCAACAAATGCTCAATAAATTGTTACGTATTCTTATTACTGTCAGTTAAGAATGAGAATAGTTATGATGCTAAGGTTAAAAAAGGAAAGAATCACTGGACTATCTGGAAGATCGATGACAATGGTGGCCCCTATTTATATTCTCCCCATATCCAGCTCTCTGCAATGTGTCTTGGCAACTCCTCCTCTCGAGAGATGGAGGCTATTTTCCCAACCCTTGAATCTGGGCTGTCCTTGTGACCAATAAAATGAAGAAGGCATAAAGAGCCACTTCCTGGCCTAATTCTCTGTAGGCCTTGCTGGAGAGTGAGAAATCACATGAATGACAGAGATGAGTCATTTCAGCTGAGACCACTCTAGAGCAGCCCAGACCAGAAAACCTGTCCTGAATTGGGATAAAATAGATGACCTATAGAACTGTGAGCTAAATAAATCGTCATTGGTTTAAGCCTCTAAATTTTGGGGTGGTTGTTTAATGCAAAAATAGCTACCCAATAAAAGCTATAACTAAATATAAGGGACAGACATTAAGTGACCAATATTTGCTTATTTGCTAGTCTTAGCCACCTACTAGCAGTTGGTTAATTCTGTAGAACAAATTATCCTAGAACTTTAAACTTTAGATCTTAAAACTCTCTTAGGGGAAAAAACTCTTCAGTTTACAGATAAAGAAACTGAGACCCAAAAAGATTAAGTGATTTGTAAAAGGCCATAGTGGTAATTGTGACCCTTGATTCATAAAGTGGTAGCAGAGTAATGAAAAAGCAGAACCGTGGCAAGTGCATATTTATTTTGAAAACATAGTAAAGAAAAGTGCTCAGAAATTCTTCTCCTGAGAAGAGAATGCCACTTTGGAGAGTTTAAGAGAGCAGTTCTGCATGAGTGGGGCGGTTCCCATTGTTAGCAGTATTCATGAGCTTCTCCATTCTCCCCACCAAAACATTCTCCACGTTTGAGGCATTGCCAGAGGCTACTGGCCTGAGGGGCCAAATTTCTCTGAGTTTCTTAAAAATGCCCTACCACATAATACAGCACATTTATATAAGCACATTTTGTCCTCCTCCAAAATTTCATGACCAATCGATTCTGCAGAATAATGGGTCCTATTTGTCCTGTGTCTTCAATTATGCCCTGGCATATGACCTTGAATGCTGTTGGAAAAGCACAGTAGAACAACATGGTGAAGTGAAACAAGCACATTCTATGCAATGAGGACTCAGTTGTCAGGTGTCAGGTTCTCTGTGGGGTGCCTGAGAGTCTACTTAGTTCTCTCACTCAATGAATGCCTGTTGAACACCTTCTAGGTGCCAGACACTGCCTACACAGTGGAGATATGGCAACAAACCAAACAAAAACTCCAGGTCTCAATGAGTGTATGAGTCTCCAATTGCTGTTGTAACAAACTACCACATATTTATTTATTTATTTATTTATTTATTTATTTTTTGAGACAGAGTCTCACTCTGTTGCCCTGGCTAGAGTGAGTGCCATGGCATCAGCCTAGCTCACAGCAACCTCAAACTCCTGGGCTCAAGCGATCCTCCTGCCTCAGCCTCCCGAGTAGCTGGGACTATAGGCATGTGCCACCATGCCTGGCTAATTTTTTCTATATATTTTTAGTTGTCCAGATAATTTCTTTCTATTTTTTTTAGTAGAGACAGGGTCTTGCTCTCGCTCAGGTGGTCTCAAACTCCTGAGCTCAAGCAATCCGCCCGCCTCAGCCTCCCAGAATGCTAGGATTACAGGCGTGAGCCACTGCGCCCGGCAAACTACCACATATTTAAATGGCTTAAAATAAGTTAATTTATTATCTTGTAATTCTAGAGGGCAGAAGTCTAAAATGGTCCCATAGGGCTGGTTCCTTCTGGAGCCTCTAGGGGAGAAGCTGTTTCCTTGCCTTTTCCAGTTTCCAAAGTTTCTAAAGGCTGCCTATGTTCCTCGGCTTGTGACCCCTTCCTCCGTCTTTGAAGCCAGCAGCATGGCATCTTCTCTCCTCTGTGGCCTCTGCTTCCACCTCCACATCTTCCCTCTTTGAGTCTGATCCTCCTGCCCTCCTCTTGAAGGCCCCTTGTGATTACATTGAGTCCACCCAGATAATCCAGGTTCATTTCCCCATCTCAAGATGCTTACTTTAGTCATATCTGCAAAGTCTTTGTTTATCATGTAATGTAACATAATCATGAGTTTTGGGCATTAGGATGTGGACTGATTTAGGGTCCCATTATTCAACCTATCACAAGATTACATTTTAGTAAAGTTCATCTTTATAGGATAAAGTCCAAGTTCTTGAATAGACTCAGATATATTTCGGTGAGCTTCTTTATTCTCAGCCCTGTCTCTAATAACTCCCTGTTGCAAATACATAGTAGTTCAGCAATCCCGACCTTTTTCTGTCACCATCCCACTCAGAACACATCTGCTATTTCTCATTCCCATGATTTGCATCTGTCTGTGAGGCCCTGCTCCCCCAAACCCCTTCTCTACATCCCTGGACACTCTGTCTGGCAAAATACTCAGCTAGGGCATCGCCTTGTCTGAGAAATGTGCCCTTCCCAATTACTCTCAAGAGACCCTGTGCCTGCCTCCACCGTCGACATCATCACACTGTACGGAATGTTGACGTGTTGTCCATCTGGCTCCATTGATTGACAAGTTCTTTGAGAACAGGAAGTGTGTCATTCACTTTTCTAGCCCCATCACTTAGTGTAGTATTAATGCCTGGCATATACAATAACGGCTTAAGAAATGGTAAATGAATAAGTATCACTGAAATTGTTTATCTATTAGCTAATTATGAGAGGAAGAAGGGAGGGAGGAAAAGTTGAAGGGGTTTTTATCCCGAGTTGTTAAGAAAGTTTGGTAAAGAGTGGATCTGTTTGCTGAGTTTGGAGAAGGCACAGCGGACGGGGAAAGATGAGATGAGATATATATGACTCGCAGGCAGTGATGCTGAGGAGCCCAGCAAAGCCTGAGGCGAGAAGCTTCAGGCTGCTCCTGGCAGTGGGGGTGCTTTGATGTGCACCTGCTTTGATCCCTGCTGTGTAGCTATGGCCCAGGATGTTCTGGAAGGAAGGAAGAATACTCACTGTGTCCTGTTCCCAGGAACCAAGGTGTGTTAGAGAAGAAGCCCTTGGGGAGGGAAGTGGAGTTTTTGGTGGCAAACTAATTTCCCAAAGGTAACTGGTCTCTCCAACAGGGTTGAGAGGTGAAGCTGCAGTAGAGGATGCAGAGAGAGGACACGGCACTGTGAGGCAGAGAAACACAGAATGCAGCATAAAAATGGAGACAAGATGAAACAGAAAAATGCAAAAGGGCTGCAGCCTATGGGTGAGGGTAGCAAACTGTTCTGTTAATGGCAGCAAGGGGACACTCAGCCACATCTGGAGGGGTGTTGTCTGCCTCTTGGACAACAGTGGGAACACAGGGAGTGGCACTTCACGTGCCCTATCCTGGGGAACGGGGAAACACGGGTGGATGGGTCGTAACCAGAGGGTCAGGGGAGACACAGAAACACATTGCTGCTCTGCCCTTCATGCGAAGTCGAGCGGAACTTCCATTGTGTAGTTTAGTTTTAGAAGCATAAATTCTGTCACTAATTATGTCCAAGTCGGCCTAATTAAATTTATTTGAGATACAGATTCGGATATTCTCAAAAATTCCTTTTTGATATAAAGCTTCTGCTTGAGAAATTTTAAATGCGTGCAATAATCAGAGCCTGTGGAGCATCTCAGACTATCCCAGTGTACAGGTATGGCTATGTTAATCTTCCCGAGTTGTCAGAGAGAAGGAGACGATATTATAAACTTTCAGAAAAAGGAGCATGTGGAACAAGCTTTGGAGAGTTATTGTGGGAAAGAAAATCAAGCACTCTGATGTTGCACATATTAAACAGTTCAAGGGACAAACAACTGGGGGTGCTTGAGCAAGTATTTGATGGGACTTTATTCAAAAAGGAAGCACTCTCAAGAATATGCTACATTTTATTGTTGATTGTTCCAACACCACATCTCTGTATTCAAAGGAGTATATAAGTGGAGTCAAAATCACTGTAGTTCTCCTACAAAGGCCTATTACATGATTTAACACACCAGAAGGCAGAAACCTTGCCTGTTTTATTTGCCTCTAGAATAATTCATGCACATCGTGAACACTCAAAATAGTTGATAGAATGAACATAAGTGGAGAGAAGCTGAGGCATTGAATCAGTAAAAATTGTGCTGGTGAATGGGGATAACAACTAGGATAAAAATCATGATTTTCCAAAGACCTGCGAGCCTCTGAGGCTTGGTCTTCTGTAGTTTAATCCTAGGAGAAAGTTAATAATGCTCATTGATGCATTTTTATTGAGAAATCCATTATATGCTAGATATTGAGCTGGATAATTTGGATATATTATTTCTAAAATGTATTCTAATACTCAGAATAATTCTCCAACGTACTAGTATTATCCCTGTTTTACAAATGGGAAAGTGCCTATGAAAAGTTAAAGAGTCTTTCCAAAGTTACATAGCTAGTCAATGGCACAGTGGAGACAAATCCAGATCTGACTGCAAAATAATTGCTTTTTACTCATATCACACCATCTCCAATAATGCATCTATTTTGAAAAACTTTATTCCTTATAATAAAATTAAGGCATGCTCATGATGATAAACTTGGGAAATACAGAAATATATAGGGAAAAAATCAACCATGACACCTCCACTGTTTTGTAAACATATGCCAATACAATTGATTCTCATTTTTTGCAGCAGTTATATTCTATAAAGTCACCACAAACACTGCATTAGTGAATACTGAACCTCAGGATTAGATTCCTGCAAGCCCAATATTTTTATCAACCAATCAGTACATAACCTTGTTTCATGTGTATTTCTATTTAAAGACCCATTATTTTATATATGTTGTTTATTCACTAATGTTGAACTCACAGCCAACAGCACTGTAACTCATTCCTGAAGGAAGTTTATCTAACACATACATTTTCTCTGTAAGGCACATCGCAACCTTGTTGTCCTTAGGAATATTAAACAGCACCTTAGCACTAGCCTTGGTGGCCATTTTAAACAGGGAAATTGGCAACAAAAACCAGAAAAATGTGACAAATGTGGTACTAAACAAATCCCCAAAAGGATACTTTTTTTTACAGTAAGACAGCTGAAACAAAATGTCTCCTTGTTTGACCTTGGCTGGAAATGTGCATGTTGAGTAATTCAAATATCACACCAGTCTGGGTATGTCTGCGAATAACTATGAAAGTGCTGCAAGTATTGATTTAAGGGTTTCAAATGAATTTTAGGAAGTAGGCAAATTTGCAAATATGGAATTGTGAATAATGAGAATTGACTATGTTTCCTTCTGAGGAGTCAAAATACTGATTGGTTTTGTGAAAAATCACAGATATCGTAGAAGAGGACTTTTCAGAAACATAAGCAAAGCTTTCCCATGCACAGGCTTTGGTGCTCCAGATCTGACACTGATCCATCCATCCATTTATTTCATTTGACGTCTCGTGAGTAGCTCCTAAGTATATGCTAGGCACTGTGATAGGTACTAGAGAGAATAAAAATGAACAAGACAATTCCTACTCTCCAGAAGCTCGTGGTTTAATGGAAGGAACCAGGCACACGAACGAAACATTTTAACAAAATGTGGTAAGTTCAGTAATGGACACAGACACAGGGTCTTTTGGGAGCACACAGAGGAGGAGATCCGCTTAGCAGAGGAGGCAGCGCTTCAGCCAAGTACTAAGGAATCAGTCTGATTTAGCCAGGTGAAGGGTGGCAGAGATTGGTGACTATTATATTATATTATATGCCAACAGTAGATGTTAACAAAGCCTAATTATTTGATTCAGAAGTCTTTGGAAACAACAGGTAAAATGATTAATTACCCGTTATTCTAGCCCATATCTTCCAGAGAGCACAGCTTTTACTGTATGTCTTCTAGCCCTACCTGGACTTCACGGATCATCGTAGGATGATTAATACATATAACATGTCATTAAGGTTTTGTTAGATAGGTAAAGAACTTTATCTTATTGTAGTATTTACCAAGGTAACTGCACTTACGTTAGCTTTCCACATAAATGGCAAACTCCCCTCCCCCAAGGTAGAGTGCTTTGTAAAACAGTCTGCTTACTACATAATGCAGAGCTAGCAGGTGAGAGGATGGGTCTTAATTTATTCTATTACCAATTTTGAGGAAAATTATATACGGATTCCCTTAAGAGTATGTATTATGACTTCAGAGAAAGTTTATCCATAATCTGAATTATGCCCAGTTAAACCTTCTCTTTTTTGTCTTGTTTCATTTAGAAACAAAGATTAGAAGGGGAGGAGTAATGGTCATCCTTTTTTTTATATAAGTGTATTCTCAAATATGCTCCTTTTCCAGGTATTTACATTTATTTTTAATGTATTAAAATTCATTAATTTTTATAAATTAAAAATGTTTTAGTGTTTTTATTTTAAAAAAGTAATGTTGTACATGATTGAAATTAAAACAGCACCAAGGATATTTATACATATGTAAAATATATAAAGAAATAAGGCTCCTTCATAGCTCCCAAATTCAGCAACCACTATTTATCAATATCTTGTGACTGTCTTACAGAAATATTCTAAGCAGGTACCAACATATATATCTGTATTTAAATTTTAAAAGAAATCAGAATGAGAAGACATAGAAGAAAGGATGAATAAGTTTCCCAGGAAGATGGTTCCTTCAAACTTAATTTTCTCCAAAAGGGTAATGACATATTTATAATTCTTAAACTTTCTAAGTACAAAGGCAACAAATGGTCTTGAGATTTATAAAATTTTAATTTTAAGGCAAAGGGAACTATTATTAATTGAGGACATATTGTATGCACATTCTGTATGAGGCACTTTATACATTATACAATGTCATGAAGAATGTATTATTCCCATATTATAAATAAGGAAACTGCATCTCAGAGAGATTAGGTAAAATTTTTAAGGTTTCACACAGCTGGTAAGTAATGGAGCCACAATTAAAACCTAGTTCTGTATGATCCCAATATCTATGTTCATTCTGTGTATATTCCAGATCCTGCACATTATGGTTAATATTTTGATTATAAATATGGATATGATATTTGATATGAGCTTAGTGGTTAAAAAAATTCCTAACAGGGATCTCTACCTGAAAATTCACTCTTTTAAAATGTGTGATTAATATTACTGTATTTGACATTATAAAGCCATAAATATTTAGTTAAGGCAAATCCCTTTAAAGAGATGTGCGTAGACTAAAAAGAGCTGTATCCCAGGCGGCCTGCAGATGGCACTGCTGCCCGCGAGTCTCTAAAATCTAACTCACTAATAGCGTTCTTAAAAAATAAATACATAAATAAAGCATTACTTTCGGAACTATCCAACACTGATTCCAAAGTTAAATTTCAACCAATATTTAAGCTATTTATAAATCGTGTAGTTTCTTCCAATTTATAGTTGATATTGACATTTAATTGTCAACGTAATGAGCAGTGAGTGTAACGCTTAACAGAATTCCAGCTCAGCAACAGTGGAATGTAAGTCTGAGTGGCTGAGACACATGAATATCAATTAAGCTAGGAAAGATAAAGAGATTTGGATTCTTTGCTTAAGCATAAAGTGCTGCCTGACAAACCAAACCACTTAGGAGTCAGAAGACAGATTGAGACTGCTAAGACCTAAAGATAGACGCAGTCCTTAGAATTTCCAAGTTATAAATCAGAAAGGTAATGAAAACACATGAATATAAAAGCCTGAGACTTTGTCCATGATGAGCAAGCATGGCAGGTCTTTTATCACTGTATTTTTAGTATTATCATGAATTTGTAAGAGAAGTTATTGCTAATCCCTAACCCTCGCTAATCATATAAGTGTTACAAGACAAAAAGAGAGCTACTTTCTTTTGAGTAGTTAAGAGTCAAAGTTCTGGAGACAGAACACTCCAAGATTTGTATAGGGTTGTATCTAGATAAGATTATAGGGTATTTAAACTTTCTTCATTTATAAATCCTCTATAATAAATAGATATTACTTTTAAATAAGAAATAATAAATATTAAACTAAAAAATAACCAAAACTATTGTTCTCATTCCTTCTGTCTCTCACATATTAACACGAACTCTTTTTTGTTTGTTTTAATGCTAGGGATCCCTTGGAGTGAATGGGGGGGTGTTTTCAACAGATCCTCATTCAGTGCTGAGTCATTTATTCTCCCAGCTGCCAGAAATATTGGCTGCATTCCTCTTTAGGAACTGTGCTTGGCAAAAGGCAACTGTCTTACCCAAGGTTACATCTGCTCCCCAGGATCAGCCCACATCCAGAGACTGGTTTATACTAAAGTACAAAGACCAGCCCCGTTCCTTAATTTGGGACAATTCTGAAAGGTCATCCCTGCTCCAGAGCCCCCTATGGGATCAGCTGAGGCCTCTGTCGCTACTGCATTGCAGTTCAAATTCTTATTCTGCCCCACCCCATCTCCATCACTTTATTACAAGTGTTGGTCCCAAGTTAATCTCCTAACCACGAATATTTGTCTCAGTATTAGGAGGAACATGACCTAAGATGGTCATAACTAGGAATAGTCCTAGGAAGCTGGCACCAGCTCCCAGCCAAGACGGTGTATCTTAAGCAATATTACTCAATTGTTTCCTGGATTGTACAGATTTTGACAAGAAATCCACCTTCATTCCTACATTTTGTTCCTCTGTATATGTTTTTTTCCCTGGCCACTTTTAAGATTTTTCTCTTTAGTTTTCAGCAACTTGATTATATGTGCCTTGGTGTGGTTTTACATTTCTTTTGCTTGAGGTTACTTGAGCTTCTGTGGGTTTGTGCTCTTCATCACATCTAGAAAAAAATTAGCCATTATTTACCTCCTTTGTTTTCTTTTTCTCAGGGATCATAGCCCTGTATTACCTACAATCCAAAGTCTGAACATACTTGTTTCGTATATTTTGTCTGGTTTTCTAGCTACTTATGGCAGAAAGCGCAATTCAGAGGTCGACTAATGTATGTGAAGCTAGGCTTTGACACAAAATTTTTTTTTTTTATAATGAGCAAAAGTCAACAGTTTTGTCTTAAACATTCTGTGTTTCTTCAGTACACATTCTGAGAGGTTTTCAGAACAGATAAAAACAGCTAAGATGTACTTTTTTCTCAGTTCTGAGAAAATAAAAGATTCTCAATAAAAGTTAATTCTGAGTTAATTATTCTGAGTTGCCTCAGAATACTTTATTGTATTTAGAACTATTAAATTTATTTGGATGAGCTGACCTTCCAATTTAGTTTAATATTAAAACTAGCTATGCTTCATTTCTTTCCCATAAATGTTTCAACAACACCACATACACATGTGCATATGTACACACACACACACACACACACACACCCACACACACACACACCTCACCTTCCAAGTCAAAGGGTGATAATATTTGTTGGTGTTACAGATTACCAGGGTATAAAATTCCAGATCTTTAATCCATCAAACACGAGGTCAAAAATTTACCCACTGATAGGGTAGAAAATATATTGTAAGATAATAGAAATTTGATAGCAAAGGAATTTTAATGAGATCTTAAGTTCAATACAAGAAGAAAGGACTTAAAAATTGAGCATAGGCTTGCTAAGTTCAAGACTACCGCAATAACTTTGTTCGGTAGATATTCATATTTTGTAGTTGAGGAGACTCAGAGTTTAAGTTTCTCAAGGACAGAAAGGTGAGTCAGTGGGAAATTCCATGTATTTTCTACTACTAAATGCCACAAAACTATCTGGACAATGTGGGAAGGGAGAGTGGGTCTACATGATACCAATTACCACTGGATATTGGGGATATTAGAAGGCAATGATTTCTATGATCAGAACTATAATTTATATAACAACCAGACATCATTTGATCTTGTGGAACCTGTGCATTTCCAGTTAGACTATTTCACACCTCTTTAAATGTACATCCTTCCCACTGCCCCTCTACTCTCAGCAGTTGAATTTATTTCCTGAGGAAGCAAAAGCAATTAGAATAATTTCTACATGCAACTAACATTGAATCTACCAATCAAACCATCTGTATCTGAACTTAAATATTCTTTCTTTCTGTTAGACTGTAATCCGTCCATGCTCCAGCCTAGGCTAAGCCCTCTATACTTGTGCACTGGATCCCATATGCTTTCAGATTCAAGCATATTATTTCTGAAGATATCTACTCTTCCTTATCAAAGTTTCCCTCTCTACTAGATCAAAAATTTTCAACCACTGTGTATAATAAGAACCTTTGTCTCATAACTTAAAATAGCTTAGTAAGATTCATCAATTGTTCATAATTTGTTTTGGCTCATGTCTGCCCAAAGCATTTGAGAGGACTACCTTTTTGCTAAGATCTCTGCTAGTGCTATAATTCCACATGATTCTAGTAATAATAGCTAATATTTAGAGTGCTTATTCTATGCTAGACACTGTGTTAAACACTTTACATGCATTATCATACTTAATCCTCACAACAATCCAAAAAGAGAGGTACTATTATAATCTTCATTTTACAGATAAGAAAACTAGGGCTTAGAGAAGTTAACCTGTCTGGGGTTACTAACTAGTTGATAGCACGGAAGGATTCAAACCTGACTTCAGAGTTCATGTTATTAGCGTTAAACCATGTATTTTGTAATCTCAACTGTATGTACACTAATGAAAATGAAAGTTTACATCTTTATAATATTTATATATTTAATGTCAATAAATACAAAAGCAAAATTAAATTGTTACAAACTCAGTAATTTTTATCTCAATTTGTAACATAATTCACATTATCACATACTTTTAAACAGGAGAAGTTTTAGCATACAAACACCTTGGAAAGAATTCTAATTTGGCTCAATAATTTTACAGCCAGGGTTTCTGGGCTAAAGGTATAGTTATAATTTCTGTCCAAGTTTTCAATAAAAAATAGTAATGTTAAATGGAATATATCATTCTATAGATAGTATGAAATTACATTGAGAAAACAAAATAGTCATTAAACATTAAGAGTCTATTCCATCCCAGGCATTATATATTTCTTTACACTTAAGGAATAGATATTTAAAAAATCTTGGAATAAAAAATGGAAGACAACTTTCTTCAAGTTTGTAACAAATCAATCAAGCAGAAATATGGAGAACCTTGTGTTAAGATGAGAGGCATTTATACTTGGCATTTTCTTCCAATGAATACAAAGTCAGTGTCCCATCTTGACATTTATTATATGTTTATAAAAAAGCATTTAAGGCACTGATTCTCAAAGTTGGCTGAATATTAGACATCACCTAGAGAATTGAAAAAAAATACTGATACCTATATAACACCCCTAAAATTCAGATTTAATTGGTATAAGGTAGGCCCTGGGCATACAAATGTTTAAAACTACCCACATGATTCTAATGAGTACCGGCTTAAAAACTGCTAGCTTAGAGAACTATTCCATAACCATAGAAGTCAGTCTTCAGCTGAAGGATTCCATATACCTTGACTTCACTGAGTATATTTTTATTTTAAGCATCTGATAGGTTATCTCCCTCGATTAGAAAATAAATACCTCAAGGGAAGATATTTTGTTTTATTCATCATTATTTCCGCATATCTGGAACAATGAAAGGCACATAGCAGTTGCTAAATAAATATCTTTTAAATGAATACATGATTGCCTTATACTTCCTTTAAATCACCACCCTCTAGTAGATTATGAAAATAAGAATTCAAAATAAATCGAACAAATGACTAAAGCAGTCAAGATAATGTTTAAGGCAATACCAAAATATTATAATATATATACGTTTTAAAAATACATACATATATATAAATAGGTCAACAGTAGAAAAAGAATATACAAAAGAGTGCAACATTTAGCAATTGAGAATTAATTCGTTGAGCTTCATATAGTCTTCACATTCTTAAACTTAGAAACAAAGAAGTAACACTAAACAACTAGCTCTTCAGCTAATTATCTATGGACTTATACATACAATTTTTCTTTTAAGAACAGAATTACAGCTTAATCTTGATGGACACAGCTCAGTTTTCAAAATTCAAGTAAATACAATTTTAATACACATCATGGTAGCTTTTCCTGATAGTTGTATTAAAAACTAAAGATTGTTCCTGGTTAAAATATTTGGTGTCACCTATTGTTATGTGGTGTCAGTTGAGAACTAGTAGTTTCTTAGCAATATCATATTGATAAACAACTATTTTGGCACCTCCCTACATACTGTGTTTATTTAGGAAGTCCCTATTAATAACAGACTTCCTTTTTAGTAGCTAGATTCTCAGATATGGCTTCATATATCAAAGTTCCACAAGTATTACATAATTTTTAATTCAGTTAGTATCTCAGACTACGAAACTTTGGTTTTCTTAAAATCAGCATTGGTTGCTTGATTGTAGGTTTGTCACCAAAAAGTGCTGCTTCGCTTTCTGTGGTTGGAAATCTTTTCTGATATATCAAGGGATATTCCTTCTGAAACTGAAAAACGAGGCAAAGAATTAGAGGGTATTTAACATTATCTTCCTAGCTGAAGTCAGTGCCTTCTCAAAGAATTATTACTGAAATGAGAATCCTTTCATTTTGCCCTTGCCTCTCCCTCTCTTTTCTCTTATGTGAAAGGTATTTAATACACTATAAGATCTCTTAGATCCTATTTAGCATTAGCATTCTAGGAGTCTCCTCTGTTGCTAATTCTCCCCCTAATTTCCAGATCTTTTTCTTTCCCATTGGTAAAGTCTATGAAGGTTGCAAGGATGTAGCATAATTCATATCTGAGTGTCTCACACTTGGAATTGGACTTGCCAGATCTTGTGGCTGCTGGGTTTTTAGAGCTAAAAATTCTAAAGGATAGTGAAAAGTCAAAGATATGTATTATAATCCAGATTTTATAATTGCTTTCCCAGGCTAGTCCAAGCTATAATTACACAAAACACCAGTAGTAATGGAGAGAATCTATTATTATTTTAAAATTCAGGATGAGTAAAATCAAGTAGGCACTCAAGTATTTTTGTAGTTTAATGTACACATACAATGCAGCAAAATATATAGCCTATATATCAAAAATATTAAAAGAATTAGATTCTAAATGTTATTAGAAAACAACCAGTAATAGCATATTAGAAAATATTTACATGATTGAAAACTTGTTCATTCTCTTACCTGTTTCAGTTTTCTTCTTTTCTCCTTTAGAGGTAAACTCTTATTTTTAATAATAGTCTCTAAAAGTTCTGCAATTGCAGCTTGAGAGGTAGAAACTTTCTGTTCATCAAACTCCTGAGCGCTAATCTGCTTACAATATGAATAAATTGGCAAAGGAGCAATTTCTTCATCTCCAGGATTTTTAATCTGTAGCGAACAAAATGATACAAGTTTGTTAATTCTGGTTATGTTCTTATTAAATATATGGCAAAGTGTTTTTTGAAGAGATATACTACCTATTATTTTGCTATGAATCAAACAGTCAACACATTGAGAAAACTATGTGTTATGCAGGAGTAGTGATGAGTCAGTAAGCTCTAAATCCCAACTCTACACCTACTAGCTTTGTAGCCCTTCAGCAAGTTATTTTATTCTTTTAACTGTAGAATAACAATCTAAGTGATATTTTAATTCATCTTAAAATACTAATGTCCTGAATTAAAGTCCTATTTTTTTACCAGATGATCAGCATATTTACTGAATTGAAATACTTTTAGTTTTCACATACTGTTTTTGAGGCCTAGAGGCAAGGGCAAAGCCGATAACATCTGTTGATAAGAAAGAAATTGGGGATAAATAGGGGATAGTTTAAATTATGATAAACCAGGGCAATATTAGAGTAGTATGTATAGGAAAAACACGAACACATTTGTTGGGCAGCCAATGACTGAATATAGCAGTTATCTCTTGCTCTGGCTGCTGAGTATTCCTTCTCCCCTTCTTCTAACAGTCCCTTCCCATTTTACCCTCTGTACTCTCACCTTTTTTGAAGAACAAATTCTCCTCTAATCTATGCAGAACCAGAGTATGATCCTCCCTCCATTCTACTCACTCTCAACCTCCCAAAGGATGCCCATTTAACCTTGACTGGGCCAGTCAAGAGTCCATACCCAGAACTTTTCAAATTAGAGGTGAAGGGATAGCCCTTTCCTTTGAATTGCAAACTTAAGGCTGTGATTCCTCATCATGTGAAGGAGCCACTGTCAAATACAGGACCAAAACAGAAATAAGAGATGAAGGGATAGAAATAGAGTCCTATCGCTATTTAAGTCCCATATTCTGTCTATATTCCTGACTTTTAGAGGTTGTTTATATGAGCTGATAAAGTCTCCCTTTTTGATTAAGCTAGTTTGAGATCAGTTTGCCACTTGCAACTGACTAATGCAGAGAACTTTAAGACTCACAATACTTACATGTCCTTTTTTTAAGTAGTCAAGATGTTTCTCCACAGCAGTCTGTAAGTAAGAGGGTACTTGAAGAATTTCCTGATGATGATCCATTAAGAAAGAAACTAATCTTGCAGCAAGAAGCTCATCAAGATCCACTTCTTCGGCACAGCATAGCACACACCGAGAAAAAGTATGTATCATCTAGAAACATATTGAAAGATGTGAATTTAAAAACCTAAGGTTTCATATATATTAGAATATCAGTAATTTTCAGGTGGCATTATATGAAGTATTGAGATAAAATGATAAGCAGACTTCAGCTTAAAAATGAGGATAATAATTTATATAATTAGGAAGGTAAGAATTCTATTACGTTTAAGTCTGTTTTTAAAGTATTTCCTTAATACAATTCTAAAGGGTTAAAAAAGGCTTAGGTTTTTCTTTAATTTTGCCACAATTTTATCAATTAACACCATAGGTTCTATTAATACCATATAGATACATTCCTTAAGGTTAAAGATTGTCAGAGAACAATAACTTATTATGTTAAATGAATCCCACAAAAACATAAACCTGGAGTATATATAACATATAGAACACCTATATTCATAAGCGGTTGCAAAGTTGGCAACATTATCTTTTGAAACTTAGGAAGGCAGTTTTTAATGCTTATTCGACTAGTCTTTAAACAACAATTCGATACAGATTTTTTAATTCCATTATAATAAATCTTCGAATCTTGGGATAAATTTTGTTTTAAAACTCATTACTCTCATTCATATCCATATAACCCACTAACTATAACACATACACTGCTCATTCTAAAATAATTAGAATATCGGAATTCTGTTTTAAGTATTTTGCACATAATAGATGATCAAAATATTTATTGAATTGAAATATTTTTAGTTTTATTCTTACATGTCAGTCAGGTTTTTCTATCTCCTTCTAAGGCTCAGTCCTCAGCATTTTGCTTTTGTTTTACATTCTTACCCTGGTAGAGCTCATCTACTCTCAGAGCTTTAACTATCATCTCCATGTGCATGACTCAAAAAATTAGCCTTCTGTCCTGACCTTTCTTCACCAGGCTCACATTTCCAACATTCTGTTGGATAAATTTCACCTGGATGTCCTGTAACGTCAAACCCCAAAGGACAAAATGAAAATTATCACCTTCTCACTCTTGTCTCTCAAAACATCTTCCCCTCTAAATTTCCTATGTTTTTTAATAGTGTCATAATAACTGAAGAGTAATTCTTTTTTATGTTGTCTGTCATTCTTAAAGAACTGTCCTTAATAATGAGTAGAAGAAGAAAGCATAGCTCCAGACTATTTCCTATAAGAACTTCTTGTAAATTAAAGTTGAGACTGCTTGGTAACAGTGCCTCCTAACTTCTTGCCCGCAATGACCTACTTTCCCATGACCGTACTCTCTGAAACATTCTAATTTACTGTAGTATGTCCCATTAGTTCTCTACTTCTGTGGTTATAGTGCCCTTAAGCTTTCAATATACCTACATCTCCTTTTCCTTCCCCACCATACAGAATTGGCACAAGGCAACATAATACAGTCTGATTATCTGGTCAATCACTGAAGTGATGGAGGATGAGTGAGGAGGCAAAGTCTTCAGTTAAGATTAACACCAAGAAGTGAAAATGTAATAGACTGCACGCAAAGGATTAATATACCAAACATTCTGCTGCTAGGAAAAGTTAGAATTTAAGGAGTCTTTCTAATCCAAGAATCTAGGACTTCAAGACCAAGACACCATTTGGGTAGTACTTTTACATAGTTTAGTTTTCCTTCTTTGGTTTATGAACCACAGCTTATTCTTTCTGTAAAAAATCAACTTACCAGTGCTCTTGTACCCATTGCATCATGAAGTTTAGGCATATCAACATTTTGACTCATTCGGGAAATCATACGCATTAAAAGTTGAAGCTTTCTACGATTTGGTGGGGGGAGTAACAAACAACACAACTGTAGTGCATCGATGGCAACCCTCTCTAAATGTGGTTGCAGCAAACCTAGAAGGCAAAGTTCCCCCCACAAAAAAATCATCAATGATACTAGTTGCTTTCATACTACCAGTATACACAGTTACATAAAGAAGTAAAATAATATCTTAGTATTTCATTTAAGTATTTCTAGAAATTTCTAAATTCCTCAAAAGCACAGTAAGATTCTCAGTATTTTCTTTACAACCTATTTCTAAGTATTAAAATCCTTCACTTATTACAAGTAAAGTGACTCAGAATAAGTGAAACTGGAGGAAAAGAAAAGCGCTTTAGGTAAGTAGAATAAATCTTAGTTATGCCATGACAAAAGTCTTGTACAATAATTCATTTTGGAGGAAAATAATTAAGCAATTTTGGAGAAGAAAAGCCAGATAAGCAAAACACAAAGTTAGTAAACACTAAAGTTAATATTGCATGCATTGAAAGCAACAACCTTACTTTGTGTGCCAGTCAACATAGAAGAAGCTGGAGGTAAAGAATTTTCTGTAAGTTCTATTGTACTTTTGCAGAGTCTTTTATTGATTGTGGTACTAGACTCTCCGAGTTCACTTCCCATAGCTGTTTGTACACTTGTGCTGCCTTGTCCAAGATTTGGTTTCATGATAATTTCAGCCACTGGTGTATTGATATAACTATTCCTTCTTGTACTACTTCTTAAAAGCAAACTCTGAGATCTACAAAGCTGTTTTGACTTGCATTTCCCATTATATAACTCCTCTTGGTCTTGAACAGTCAAAATGGAGGTTCTCTTAAAACCAACACTGAATGGCTTTTGATTACTTTCCTGTGAATGAAGATTCAATAGGAATTCCTGTGTGGACTCAGATTCTAAAAATTGTTTATTATTTTGTCCTTCTATGTTCAGAACACATTGATGGAAGACACTGGACGTCTCTTTACTTGAATTCCCTGGCATATCTACAATTCCTTCCAAAGAATAGCACCTTGGTTTGATGTTAGAGGATAGAACATGCATACTACGTAAGCCTATTAAATTATGACAACTTCCTCCCATTATGTCATTAGCACTCGCTCTTCTGTTTTTTAAATTAACTAGCTGCATTTTCTTAGCACATCTTTCTTGAAATCCTTGATCACTTATCTGTAGTCTCTCAGTAGAATCTGATTCTTCTTTGTACTTGTCTTTATGAAGCAGACTAAGAAGAAGACACTCAGTTGATTTGAAGGAATTCAAATTGTTTAAGTGAAGGGTGTTTGAAGACTGTGGATGGTCTTGGATTTTATATATCCCACTGGGTCTATCTGAAACTGTGATGTAGCCACAAACAACTACCAGGAAATGAAACAAAAATTAAGATGCAACTGTATGACAGTGGACAAAAATAAAACAACAACAGTAAAGTTAAAAAATAAAGCATCACTATAGTATATATTGTTAGTACAATACAGATAGCAGTTGCTTAATTCAGCCGCTTAAATAGGACACATGCAACATTCGGTTACAAACGTGCAAGACTGATTGGTGGTTTTCCCACTTGTGATATAAATGACTTAAAAACAATTATTTCAACAGACTAATTAAATGGATTGAGCCAGAATACATTTAAAGATATCTGTTCTCGGTCTGTAAGTACCAGAAACCTATTATAAGACAATTTTGGTATAATAAAATATACATATTTGGTCTTTGTGCTTGGTTCCTGGTATGGAGTTCCTAAGACCCTTGGAATTTCCTGATGATGAAAGTCTTTTGTTATTCATAACAAGCCTATTTGAGCACACCTGAATTTAAGCTAAGTGACTCATGGCTGGCCATGCTTAGAGGGTTGGAACTTTCATCCCTACCTACAACCTCCTGAGAGGGGAAGGGGCTGGAGATTAAGCTCAATCAACAATGGCCAGTGATTTAATCAATCGTGGCTAATAGGAAACTTCAATTAAAACTCTGAAACAAGCAGGCTAGGGAGCTTCTGGGTTGGCGAACACATGGATATACCGGGAAGGTGCTGTGCCTGGAGGGCATGGGAATTCTGTCACCCCCTACCTCCATACCTTGCCCTGTGCATCTCTTCCATTTGGCTATTCTTGAGTTCTATTCTTTACAATAAACTGATAATCATAAATAAAGCACTTTTCTGAGTTATATAAGTCAATGTAGTGAATTATTGAACTTGAGAGAGGATCAAAAGAATCCCTGAATTGGTAGTTGGCTAAGCAGAAGTGCGAGTAGTTTGGGGACCTCGTTTGCATCTGGCCACTGAAGTGAGGGCAGTCTTATGGAACTAAGCCCTTAACTTGTGGGGTCTGGGCTATATTTAGGTAGTTAGTGTCAGAATTGAATTGAATCGTAGGACATTCAATTGGTATCAGTAAGAACTAGTATTGGAAACATTTGAATCATTGAAAAATGACATAACAGCAACCATAGTATCACTGAATTTTGAAATAATTTATAGCCTGTCACCTTCATATATACTTATGCTTTTAGATCTTTTAAATTATGAGAAACTTGAAAACTTTAATAAATTTAAATAAGTAAAATCCATACATACCCAAAATGTTCACAAATAATTCGTAATATTCAAAGGTAAGTAGAGGTTCAGGGAGAGCTAGAAAATAATCTGCAATTGTTCTAAACACATCTCGCTCAAATCCAGCATAAGTTGGATTATTCATATCATTACTTCTTGGCCCTAAGAAGTAGAAGGCAGAAGAAAAAGGCAAAATATATTTTAATTTAAATACAATTGTTAAATATACTTAAACCTGTATTTCATAAAGGAGCAACAACATATTTAACAACAAATTCTGCTACAATTCTGAAATTCAAAGGGTTGTGTACATCTCAGTCCTTATTATCTTTTCATTAAAAACCACTGTAAGCAATTACTAGCATTTTGTTTTATTTAATAATTTTACACCTAAAAATTGTACATAAAGCAAAATTTAAATATCATATTTTAAAAGCATTAGGGAAGTCTATTTTAATGGGATTTTATTGCAATTCATTTTGTAAAGCAAAGAATATTTGGATAATGCAAATAATTCCTCCAAATTGTCCTTTGTAAATTTACATTTTCATGAATAAATTTTGCCTGACACAAAGCATACCCTTAATGAATTTAAATAGTATCCTTACATTGTTGTTTCTTAAGCTTAACACAATTACTGAAATAATCATGCCTATTCATTAGTGTTTTCCTCAGAAATAAGATCTGATCTCATTTTACAGATAAGAAAA
>RJWJ010029535.1:0-20559 GCA_004363605.1 Indri indri
GTGCCCTGCTCTCCTTAACAGTCTCTGTCCCACCCCCTTCCTCATCTCCGGTATGTCTGACGCCTGATACCAGGTGAATGTTTGGCAAATGCATCACGGGAAGAACGAGCACGTGAAAGAAAATTCCTCCCGCGTCTGAAATGCAGTTTCCTTTCTTCCACCTCCAGCAGGTTTCATTGCTGGGCTCCTTCTCCCGGGGAATCAAGTATCAATTAGCTCAATAACAGCAAGAACATCCCCTTCAATATCAGCCCAGGATCTGAGCCAGTCTCTTGCCTTTTAGAAATGCCCAGAATAACTGCCCTGCGGCTCGCTCTTCCTTCACATCTGAAGTTTTCTTGCCTGAGCTAAGTCTTTGTCCAAATTTTGAACCCCTTTAGTTTTCATCTGCCCATCTCTTAGGGATGCCACCGCTGACTTCCCAGGGCTCTGCTAAAGCCTATGCATCCATTCCTATCTCTGTTGCTTTGCACTGGTTCTTTGCTACTGCCTGGATCCTTTGCATCTTTAGTCCAAGGGTCAGCAAACTTTCTGGAAAATAGTTCAGGCTTGGTGGGCCACCTGGTCTATGTTGTAACTACTCAACTCTGCAATGTAGTGCCAAAGCAGAACACACATGAATGAGTGCGGCTGTGTTTTGTAAATAAAACTTTATTTACAAAAACAGGAAGTGGGCTCCATTTGGCCCACAGGCCATAAGTTGCCAATGCCAGCTCTAGTCTATAGCATAGTTTAGTCTTGGGGTTAAACCCCAGTTCCACCACTTCCCAGCTCTGTGACCTTGACCCAATCAATCATATATAGAGCCTGCAAGACGGGGTTGGGCGGATTAATGAATGAATGCCTGTAGGTCTTTAACGTGGAATTCGGCACAGAACTGCTCAGCAAATGCTGCTTAGGACCTAAAATTTGACTCCTATTTATTTGAGCAAACTTTACTGAGCACCTGCTATATGCAGGCTCTGTATTCCATAGCCAGGGCTGGAAGGATTTTAGAGATTACCTAGTGCAGAGGTTGAAAACTGGCCACGTATTCCCAATCTTACCCTCAGAGGAGTTCTTTTTCATTTATCAGCTGTGTGACTCTGGGCCAGTTACTGAACATCTCTGTGCCTCAGTTTTCTCATTTGTAAAATGGGGATGGGACCTACGTTATACAGGTGTCATGAGAAACACATGAGCTAATACATGTATAGGGTGCCTGGAATGATCAGTGTTCAATCGTGTTAACTATTCTTGCTATTATTTGTATTATCCTCACTGACATTGCTAACAGTTTTCTCTTAGGTGGGGCAGGTACTTTCTAGTTTCCCAAAATTCTTAGTCCAGCTCTCTGAGCTCATTTACTTTACCCACCTGGCCTCTGAAGGCACTTGATTTTTCCACTCCCATTTAAGCCCAACTCCCATACTTTGTGGACAGGAAATCTGAGACCCAGATCAGAGTGAGAGGGACTTAGCTAAACTCCCATAGCAAGTCAAGGACAAGACCCATTTAGAGCCCTCGTATTTACTTTCTGACTGTATGGTTCACACAGCTCTTCCTAGCCACAAGCCACACACCTTTCAAGCTGAAATCCGCCCCCTCGAGTATTTATTTCCACACTGGTTACCAAGGAGTCAGAGATTGCTTCACTTTAAAACACTCTAACTCAATGGCTAAGTGCTGCAAATGGGCCTCCAGCCACACTGGCTGGGAGACAATCTGGGCGATATGGATTTCTACCTATATGTCCTTAATTGGGCTCACTGAGCTTAATGGAATATAATTTAAGGAGTGAGAAGTACAGCTATAAGGAAAATCTATATTGCTTAATTGCATTCCTAGTAAGGGTCCAGAGAGACATTTCCAGAAAGAGCCTCACTTATTACTGAACCATTTCTGCCACAAAGTCATTGGATGTCTGCCACAGATTAAAAGTCAGTCGTGCATAGAGTGAGAAGGGCATCCGTGTGGTCAAAGGAAACCAATAAGCTCACCTTGATTCAAGCTTGAATAAGTGGCGGATGCATGGGCTGCCTTAAAATTACAGAGACCATTAAAGAATAAATCACTGTTCTGGGCACTCAATTTATCTCAATAAGGGCATGTTGCTTTTATTCAAAACATCTTTGATAATGGACCTCATCATTTGTCTCTGCAGGGTTGCTATCAAAGACTCTCCTCTTGGTGAAGGAGAAAAGGAAGGTCTTTGGGAAGCAAGCCATTAACGAGCACCGGTGGCAGTGTGCTTGCAGGAAATTGCATCTGGACCCCTTGAATTCGCTTGTACGAAACCTCTCGTCAGTAGCAATGTCCACGGTAGGAACCACAGGCTCGACCTATGGTCAAAGAGCATGGAAGTGCCCTCGGAATGGCTCATGATACATACATCCAATGGCTTCGCACACTAGTAAATTTATGATGTTTCTGACCTTCAATACCCAAATTAACCCCCTAAAATTGACACTTGCCACAAGCTCCAACTAATTTGGCTACTAGTTCGTGTAATGTAGACCACTGTGAGAGTGGAATGGAAAAAGCAGAGGCTAATTCTGCACTGACAGCATGAACTGGAAAATCTTAAGGATGATGGAGAATATCACAGGATTTTTGTTGCGTAGAGAAACAACATATGACCCAATTCCCCTCTACCCCCAGGTACCTTTCAGGGTGTGATCCAGCTGTATTTGGGGCTTCTTAACTATATTTGTCTTTCCAAATTCAGAGAGGCAAGTGTGGTGGTGGGAAAAGATCATGGACTTTGGATTTAGCCGATCCTGGGTTTGAACATCAGCCTCCTCTAATCACCGGGTGGCACTGGGCACATTACCGAATCTCTTTGAGTCTCACAAAATTTGTCATGCAGTTGTGAGGACTGGAAGAGACGGTGTACATAAAGTACCTGACATGGATATCCCAGGTCTTGGATACATTGTGGCCCCTTCCAGTGGTGTGCTGGTAAATGTTTAGCAATGGGCTCTCAAGAAAAAAAAAACAAAAAACCCAAAAAGCTCTGATTTAGCATTTGCCAATTCCCGTGGTGTAAATACTTCCGTCGTGGCCAATTCCGAGCTGTTGATATGATGTCACAGAATTTGGAGCTGGGAAGTGAGGAGCACAGGTGGTTCTCACGGGCTGGCACGGGCCGGCTGCCCCCTTGCTCCTTTTCAGTCTCTCTCTTTCCCCTTCTCAAACCCAAATCCTAAATAGAATCATAGAGTCAAAGTCCATGTGGAACTCATTTGTGCTCAACTTTGCTGTTAAGCGGATGGAGGAGTCTGCTTCTGGGTGTAAACCCAAAAGAACTGAATGCAGGATCTCAAAGAAATACTTGTACACCAGTGTTTGCAGCAGCATTTTTTGCAATAGCCAAAATGTGGGAGCAACCCGAGTGGCCAGCCATGAATGGATGAACAAGATGCGGTATCTACATACGATGGAAGACAGTCAGTCTATCAGAGGAAGGGAATTCTGACATAGGCCACGACATGGGTGAAACTTGAGGACATAATACGAAGTGAAATTAGCCAGTCCCACAAAGGCAAATACTGTATGATTGCACGTATGTGAGGTGCCTAGAATAGGCAAATTCACAAAGACAGGAAGTAGAATGGCGGTTTCCAGGGGCTGGGGGAGGAGGGAACGGGGCGTTATTGTGTAATGGGTACAGAGTTTCATGTTGGCAAGATGAAGGTTTCTTGAGCTGGGTCCTGGTGGTGGTTGTACAGTAACATGAATGTACTAATACCACTGAACTGTGCACTTAAACATCGTTAAGACGGTGAATTACGTACTGTGGTTTTTTTTAACCACAATTAAAATAGATGAAAGAAGGTAGGAGAGCTCTACAGTGAGATGGTGGCAGGTTGGTTGAGGACACTAATGTGGCATCGGGGTTTCGAGCGGGGGTCCCACCCCGCATTCCTAGCCCTGCCCCATCACTTTCCTGCTGAGCGACCTTGGGCAACTTGCTCGATCTCTCTAAGCCTCCCCGTCTATAAAGTACAGATAATAATAGTATCTACATCCCGAGATCGTGGGAATGAAATGACATTGTCCATGAAAAATGCTTGGCACGGAGCCTGGCATATTTATTTTTCATTCAACAAATCCTTATTGAGCTCCTACTATGTGCCGGTGGTATTCCAAATGCTGGCGATGCAACGGTGACCAAAACAGACAAAAGTCCCCTCCTTTACAGAGTTTATACATCCGCGTGCATTAGTGCGGGTTCCCCAGACAGCAGAACGTGATGCAGAAGTTTCCGTGCTGCTGCTTTGCAAGGGGCGGTGCAGTCCCGGGGGAGGATGCGTGAAGGAACAGGGGAATGACGGGGAAGGAAGGAGACTCGATCCGAGGACGTGATGCTGGCTGGACTCCTGTTGGTACCCAGAACAGCTGGTTCCCCTCTCATGGACCCATCTTCTGTGAGGCCACATGAACTACTGCGTTCTCAGACCGTCTAACTGGGAGGAGGGAGGGGGAGGAATTAGGCATCGACTCGTGGCTGAGATGGGTCAGAGATTCACTGCAAAGGGCAATCGTGAAAAAATCCAGGTTGCTGATGAACAGCCGCTGAGTTAGCTCCGCCGCTCCTGAGGCTTGGCGTCCACAGGGGGCTGAGCAAGGGCTGCAGGGCTTTCCCTGTGTGAAGGTGGTCACAGCATCACCCATGGTGGCTGGAATGGAACCAGCAGTCAAGTGTCCCAAAGACAACAGAGGCCAGTGGTCCACGGCGGTGCCCGAGAGGCGTCAGACGCAATTTATGTAATGTACATGCCTATTCCCACCCACGTCCAGGTACACGCTGTAATTAAAACTCCAATGTTTCCAGCATCGACAGCTAAGAACACCTCCAGACAAACAGGGTAGGACGGTCAGATGAGAAATTAAGACCTTCATTATCAGAGCCAGAGCCAGAAAATATTGATAGAATGAAGCTTTCCTTTACAAAATGCAGAGTATGTAAACAATCCCAACACAGGAACACATTCAGGGAGTTTTTAATCTGCGAGTTTTAGCGAAGAGAAAATATTTTACTTCAAATTGGCAAACGATGATCTCTGATGCCATTACGTGGCCCGAAACTTAATTTTTGGTTGATGGATGATGTGAGCTTGTGGCAGATTGTAGCTGGCTCTGGTTCTTTTGGTTTCACACACCCACACTCACACGCTGTCTTAGTCAGCTCGGGCTGCCGTAACAAAATATCACAGACTGGGTGGTTTAAATAACAGGAATTTATTTCTCACAGATCTGGAGGCTCAGAGGTCCAAGGTTAAGGTACTGGCAGATTCAGTTCCCCAGCGAGGGCTCTTCCTGGCTTGCAAACAGCCACATTCTTGCTGTGTCCTATGGGGGAGAGAGAGAGGGAGAGAGAAAGAAAGAGGGAGGAGAGACAGGCGGGGAGAGAGAGGAGGGGGAGAGACAGGGAGAGAGCATGCGCAGACACGCTTTGGTCTCTTCATCTTCCTAGAAGGACACTGACCCCATCACGGGGGCCTGCTCTCCACGGCCTCGTCTAAACCTAATTACCTCCCCAAGGTTCCCATCTCCAAATACCATCACGTTGCGGGGCAGACCTTCAACACGTGAATTTGGGGGAGAAACATTCAGTCCATAGCACGTGCCCTGTAGTATACGCCTATAAAACAAATATATTGAGGGGTGCATGTCTTCAAGCGGAAGGGTCAGACCCTCTGGGCTCCCACACCAGGCTCTCGAACGATCCGCGCCCGCCAGACCTGCCTCCGCATTGTCCAAGAAGCCAGCGCCAAATGCAAACGCTCAAGCCCCACCCCAGACACTCCACGTCAGAGTCTCTGGGGCTGGGGCCCAGGAATCTGCATTTTTAACCAGTCCTTCTCCCAACTACCTGCCTGCCCAGAGGGTGCTAGTAGCTCCCAAAGCTTGAGCATTGCTGCTCTAAGGCTCTACATCCTCTGAAGATTTCTGGAACCTGATGGATCTCTTCAAATCAAATGTGTCCATAATGACCATGAAAAATAAAGCCATGGGCTGAGTGGGGTGGGGGACGGGGCTCTGCCAACAGCGGGATTTGGGACGTGGATTTAATGGGCTGCTATGGGGCGAGTGGAGGAAGGCAGAATAAAGAAGACTATAATCCCAGGGGCCAGGATTTTCAAGACCGGATTTCTGTTTGAAAGGATGGGGGTGGGGGGCATTGCTTCCCTGAAAACTGCAGGTGGTTTTAAATCAGCTAAGTGGCTCTCGGGGTCATGCTTGGTGACCACGAACCATTCCCTGCTGTGAATGGTGCTGTTTGTGAAACAGGGTTGACGCAACTCTTCTGAAAGGAGCTCTTGCATATTTCAATATTGGTACTATTCATTATTCGTATTAGTAATTCATTATTCATATTTTAATATCTCCAGTGCTACAATGACTTGTTCAACTATTTGGCCTCCATTTTCCTTTTTAAAATTTATTTTTCTAATACTGGTGTTATGTAAACGCCAGCTTCAGAGTTGGGTCTCCTTTAGGCTTAGGTGTCTGTGATTCTGCAAATTCTTGTGAAAGAGAAAATGTGTAGAGTTTGAAACACTCAGATTTTGTTATTGGAGCTATGGAAAGTGTCACATTTTGTGGTGCCAGACTTCGTTTGGCTGGAAGGACAAAGCACTAGCTAAGGCCAATTACTTGTCACCATCATCATCACATTTATGGAACATTTACTCTGTTCCAGGCACTGAGCATCACCGTAGCATTTAGTCCTCGTGGCAACTCTATCAGCGGTGTGCTCAATTATCCCCATTTTGCAGATAAGAAAACCAAGGCCCAGAAAGGATATGTAAATACTCAAGGTCCACCCACAGCCAGTGTGTGGCAGAACCAGTGTCCAAAATCAGGCATCCCCATTCCTGAGTCTGAATTCCTAACTCTTGTTCTATTCTGCCTGACAAAATGAGCAAAAGATGCAAGGCAAACAAGTGTGTATCTCTAAGTGTACGGACAACACCGAGGTTGGTTATTTCTAAATAACACTCAAATCCATGAACAGCTTTTTGATAGTGTTTGGAGCAACTGATAAAATACAGCAAGCAAAGAAAAGCCGTGGATGCATCCATGGTCCCTGAAGAAGTATTGTGTTGGCGAATCAAAGGCCACCCCAGAGCAAAAGGCACTTTTTATATCCCAAAGGAAGATCCCCACTCAGGGAGACATCGATGGCTCTTTCAGCAGCATCCATTCACCTGCTCCCAAAGGCGAGACATTCTGTGATTTTGAGAGTACTGGTTAACACTCCCACTGCATGGCAGTCATGTCATATAGGGCATGGTGGCTCCATTCCCAGTTCCAGAGGCGAACCTCACCCCAACTGGCATAAAGCAATCAGAAAATCCTACTCTTAAACATGATTGTTTCTGAGGTGGGCACGTGACCCAAGTTGGCTCAATTAGAGTGAAACCTAGAATTTGGTAATTGAGATAAAGGAGTTCTCTCTTTTCTTCAGGAAGATGTGGTATATGGAACTGTTCCAGACGTTTTGTCACTGTGACCAAAGTGAAACTGAAAACCAAACTGCCGTGTGGAAGAAGGCAGAACTAAGAGAATTGCAGAGAAATGAAGTCAGTACCCCGATCAAGCTGTCCCCGAAACTAGATGTTGACTCATTTTTGTTTACACAGATCAACAGATTCCTGTGACGGTCCACTTTATTTTAAGCTAGGGTTCTGTTTCTTGTAACTGAACTCATCCTAGCTGGTACATGGAGTTTTATTTCTGCATTTTAAATACAAGTGGGTCCTAATGGGGATCTGCTCATCGTGAGCCCGCCTTAACACAGATGCGGCACTCAGGTTCAATCTCAAAAAACAGAGAAACAAACCAAGGTCTAATCACACACTATGTTAATGAGAAATGGGTTCTTTACCTAAACTGTTATGGGAACACTGGGGAGAGAATTTACATAATACATAAAAAAGCAAAAATTTAGTAAGATTCTTTATCACCCATCCCCATAGGACCTCTGGGATGACACCTGTGTCACCTTTCCTTTTCCTCTTATCCCCGAAGCTTCTAACATCTCCTTAGTGATTCCACTCTCGCCCTCCATTATTGTTTTACTCTGCATCAAACAAACAAATTAAAAATAGCAACGATTTAAAAGTGGTCCTCTTCTGTCCCTCCAGCCTGTTCCCAACCTCAGCCTAAGGCTTTTCTTAGGGGGTAATTCAGACGCTGAATTTCCTCCATATTATCTACCGTGTTCTAGAAATACATGAAGCATGATGTGCTCTTGTGCTCTCCTCTCATCTTTGCAGCCACTCCTGCAAGGAAGAGGACAAATCATTGCCTCGTTAAATAACACTTGAGCTTTACCAACCTCCAGCTCCCTCCTTTGAGGAGTTTGGAGGAGATAAATCACTGCTCTTTCAGAATGTGATAGACTTACTTTCTGAGTGATGTCAAGAATAACATATCTTTTTATAACCATCTAAAACCACGTTGGGATTTTAATTCTTTTAAGTTAGACAACCTCTTCCAGTTCAAACGTGTGTTTAAAGCAGTCAGGAATAAAGAAGCATCTATTGCTTCTCACTGTGCGTCAGGCATCATGCTAGGTGCTAAGAGCCCAAATGTGAATGAGACACAGGTACTCACAACTTATTATAAGAAGTGGGCATATAATTTTCTCTTTCTGTGGTGTGTTTGTCTGACTTTGATACAAGGGTAATGCTGATCTCATAGAATAAGTTAGGAAGTATTCCCTCCTCTTATGTTTTTTAGAAGAGTTTGGGAAAGATTGGTGTTCATTCTTCTCTAAATGTTTGATAGAATTCACGAGGAAAATCATCTGGCTCTGAGCTTTCTTGGTTGAGAGCTTTTTGATTACTGATTCAATCTCTCATCTTATTACAGGTCTATTCAGATTTTCTATTTCTTCTTGAGTTGGTTTTTGTAGTTTGGGTGTTTCTAGGAATTTGACCACTTCATGTAGGTTATATAATTTGTTAGCATTCAATTGTTCATAGCAAGAGATGGGCACATGAACCCTTCCCTGCTATGGAAGATAAATACTAAAATACAGCCTGGCAAGAGTGTAACCGAAGCATAAAGGAAGGGAGGCTTAGTCTGGGTTTGGATGTGGAGAGATGAAAAAGATTCACAGGACAGGTGAGATTCATTGAGTGTGGTAAGATGAGTAGGGGTTGATTAGGTGAAGATGTGGAGGTCAGACGTTTCAGGTAGGGAAAGAGTATGACCAAAGGCAAAGACGCATAAAAATTCCAGGCATGTTCTGAGACCATGAGTGGGGGAGAACATAAAAGGGATTTTGTGGACCAGCTAAAAACAAGACTGGGCAAGATTATGAAAGGTGTTTATACCATGATAAAGATTTCGGATTTTGTTCCTTGATTAATGAGAAATCGTCAGTAGTTTTTAAACAGGACTTTAAGACTATGAGATTTGTGGATCTCAAGGAACATGGTTGGGTGTCTGTGCTGAGAGTGGTTAAGAGGGGAGGGGGTGACGGTGGGGAAGCTAGGCTGTTGCTGTCACCCATCATGAAAAATACCGGGGTAGCAATGAGGCCAGGTAGAAAGGAGATCCCTCTCAGGCTGTGTCCCTGAGGCTCTGAGTGGTGGAGTCAGCGGGGCACACGGGACCGGCAGTGATGGAAGGGAGAGGGAGAGAACCCAATGCTGGGGTCAAGGCTTCCAGCCTGGGTTGTGCCAGTGCTGCAAGGCCATGAGCAAGGTCAACCTCTGAGGCTCCCATTTGTGCATCTGTGGAAGGGAGCTGCAGACATGACTGTGTTTGTGTTGTCACATTAATTACAAAAGCTCTAAGGGAAAAAAAATCCCCAAAGGAATAAAGATTTTTCCGAAACACATTCTTGTTTAAAGGAGGCTGCATGCGAATGGAAAAACCTTGACATTTAATTGATTCCAGTAATCATAATGACATTGTGTTTTCATCCAGGCTGTGCGGTGGGGCTTTGAAACCGTGGAAAATTGATAGACAGGCCCTTGTTGGGGAAAAAAAAATTGTTCCTAGTTTCAGGGATGAATATTTTTCTTTTCATAGGAAATAAAAATACCCCATCATTTCTAACAGTCTGAATGACACTTAGTGTTACTTCTTTTCATTAGTAGATGTAACCTAAGATTTTTCAGATAATAAAAAGAAGTTTGAGAAGTGTGGATGACACATTTAAAAATACTAATATCTGAAAATATCTTGGTTTTTGGATTTGACTCACGAACCGTGTAAATTTCTTTTACAATTATCAAAAGTCAAAACGAAAATGAAAAGCAATTCTTTAAAATCAAGAGCAAAATGGAACGAATGAACCTAACTGTGTTGGCTCAGCGAGTTAACCACACACAAGTGACTTTCAACACAGCAATTTGACTGTACATCCTTTGTGGGAAATACCCTAAGGACAAAAAAAGAACTATTTAAAAAAAAGAAAGAAAAAAGATTCTCATTAATCATACTATCAGCAATACTATTGATACTGTTATTTTAAAACATAGGGTGTAAAGTAAACAGATTGTTAAATTAATGTGGTTAGCAACCAAGATTTTCAGCATAAGAGAAAAGCTATGAAAATACAAAATCAACTAAGTGAATGAAGCCTTGTAACCCTACAATTGAATTGGAAGTGAACTCATGATGCATTTTCTCTTCAAAAATGTTGTGCTTCCTAGCTTTGGTTATTGCAAATACCAACAAAACAATGACTGACCCAGTAACAGCCCAGATTGGGTCTCCAAGAACAATTTCAAAGCAAAAGGAACCAGAGCTCCTTGGAGAAATGGCTGATTCCAGGACTGGGGCAGGAAATGTGCAAGGTGATCCTTGGACATCTTGTTACATCGGAAGCAAAGAGGCCATCAGAGACCTATGGTTGTGTCCACAAGGACCCAGATACCAAACCACTGGCTTCCACTGGCTAAAGATGGGGACTCCATGAGCAGCTAAAAGAATAATAATGTTACCGAAAACTCAGCACTTGTCCATGAAGCTGAATCAGAAGAAAGAAGACACATGTTTTGGGGAGGAGGAAAGAGAATTTTTATTACTTTGCCAACAAAAGAGGAAAAATGGTAGACCTTCTCATCTCAAGATCCAAATTTCCTGAACATAAGCAAAAATACAGAGCTTTTAAAGGGAGGGCCCCTCAGTTCTAGGCTATTGTGGTTAACTATGCTAATCGTCCCATCTCTGCCAAAAACAAAGCTGTGAACTCTGCCACCTGCCCAGCTGGGGGGCTGGCACTGCCTGGGATGGTTTAAAGAGACAGAAAATCTTTTTTTTTTTTCCTTCAGACCATTCCCTCTGTTATGTATTCCCCGCTCTCAATTTTATGCTTCCATATCTATTGGAGAAGGGGAGACGACTCTGTTACAATAACCGTGATGTAGTCCATGAGTTTGTGATGATCCCAAACACAAAACGAAACTCAGTGGCCCCCTTTGGAGGATATTAAAGAACCCACTCATTATTTCGAAAATTGGCAAATAAAAGAATCAAACATTTCTCTTGCCTCACCTGTAGGTACTGATGAAGAAAAGCTTTCTCTGTAGTAGTAGTCTAACGAATAACTGAAGGAGTGGGGGAATGAGAATAGCACCGCTGTGCAAATGCCTAAGGAAGAGACGGCTCCAGTCTAGGCAGTGGTCACCACTGGCGCCCACGTGCCTTGGAGAGAGACGGCCAGACATAACGCGCCTTCTGATGGAACAGCACAACAACTCCCTATGAACTATTCTTGCCAAAATCTCAAACCCGAATCAGCTCGAAACTCTAAATCTACTGACCAATTTACAGGAAATACAAAGGATGGAGCAACATGTCAAAAGACGCTACAAGGACGTAGTCAACAGAACCCCGATTACAAGAAACTCTACAGAGAATGATCCAGTTTTTTTCAATAAATAAATTGCCAGGGAAATTTTTAAAAAGAGGGAGGGAGAATCTATAGATCCAGGAGACTAAGGGGACATATGAACCAAAGGCAAATATACCATGTCTAAGAGAATGGCCATTTGCGTATCTTCTTCAGAGAAATGTCTGTTCAAGTCGTTTGCCCATTTTTGAATTGGGTTGTCTGGTTTTCATTGTTGTTGAATTGTAGGACTTCTCTATATACTCTGGATACTAATCCCTTTATCAGACACATGAATTGCAAATAGTTTCTCCTCTTCTATAGGTTTCCTCTTTCACTCTGTCGAGAGAGTTCTTTGATTCACCAAAGTGTTTAATTTTTGTAAAGTTCAATTTGTCTATTATTTCTTATGTTGCCTATGCCAAGTTCCTTCTGAATCTTTCTCTTCTCTCTGCCCACCACCTCCATACAGTCCAGGCCACCATCGTATTTTTCCTGGGCCCCTGCAATGGCCTTTTAACTGAAGCCTTTGCTTGAAACTTTTTTGTGTATCCCCATGACCCTCAGGACAAAACTCAAACTCTTCAGCTTGTGAATCTTTGCACACCTCTGTCTCTGCAACGCACAAGGTGCCTGGCATGTAGTAGGTGCTCAATAACAGTTGCTGTGAAATTACATGGTGGCTTGAAGATCTGTGATTAGTCTTCATGTCTAAAGGTGTCTCCCTCGCCAAGCTGCCAGCGCCCCTAAACCCAACATTAGACATGCGTTTCTGACCCCAGCCCGTAATTTCACGCATCCACTTTTAAAATCGTTGTAATAAAGAAACAAAGATCGTGGGAACCAAAGACATATGTTTGAGTCTGTGGGCTGCTCTTACCACTGTGTGACTCAACTAAGCTCTCTCAACCTTTGCTTCCTCCTTTGTAAACTGGGGACAAGGAAGCTAATTTTACAAGGATATTGTATGACCTAGGGGCTATTTTTGTGAAGTGTCCGTGTCTGCTCTGTTTAACACCTAAGAGGTACTCTAGAAATGGCTGTTCAGTGGATGATTAATCACTACAAAAATAATAAATGAGATAAATGGGAAATGGGAACATTCAAAGAAAAGACTTTGACAGAAACTCTTGAGTAGGGTCAGACATGACTATTGTGTGTAAGATCAACTCTTCTACCATAGGAGTCTCTTTGGAAGGGTGCCCCTTGCTTTTGCTAAAAGGATATCTTCATCCTCCACTGAGCCCATGTAAAACGAAAGAAGAAACATAGGTAGTGCCCAAATATTTCTGTAACAATCAACCTGTAGTGAGCTAGTGCTGTGATAATACTGTATAGCCTCCCCCAAACTTGAGTGGTTTACAACAAACAACATTCATTTCTCTCCCATGGGTCTGGGCAGAAGTGATTTGCACCAATACTGACACGATATTATAATATTAATGAAAGTCCAAACTATGAAGACTTACCGTAATTTTTACTCAACGTCCTTCGTCGGGTCCAGGATCCCACGTTCAAATGACTCCTCATGCTTCCTTTGGCTTCTCTTGGCTGTGACAATTTCAGACTTTCTTTGTTTTTGATGACCTTGGCTGTTTCGAGGAGCACTGGTCAGGTATTTTGTAGAACTAGCCGTCAACTGGGATTGGTCCCATGTTTTTCTCAAGGTGGGTTTTTAGGAGAGAGACCACAAAGATAAAGTGACATATTCATCACATCAAGGTTACATAACACAACGTGACTTAACTGTGATCACCTGGCTGAGGTAGTGCTTGTGGGTAAAGCTCCTCTTCCTCCCTTCGCCCCGCCCTCCCCGCACCCGCTTTGGAGGGAATTCACTACGCACAGCCCACACTTAGGGGGTGGGTAGTTAAGCTCCACCTCCTTAAGGGTGGAATATATACACATATTTTTTTAATCCTTCTGCATTAAATTCTTATCTATTCTATATTTATTTCACTTGTTTACATCAGTATGGACTCATGAATATTTGTTTTATACTTTGGGTTACAATCCAACACAACTTTATTTTCTTGCTCTAATTGTTCCAGCTTTGACCCTTGGGAGCTCAAATAAGACAACGTCATTGTGTGTGTGTGTGTGTGTGTGTGTGTGTGTGTGTCTGTGTGTGTTTGTGTGTGAGCTGTTTTGTTTGAGTACTTCCTTACTTTCTGGCACTGCAAGATCCTCTGGGCTCATCTTGCAGATTTCCTACCCCAGTCCTAGAATCGACCATTTCTCCAGAGATTCCTGGCTCCTTTTCTTAAAGAATGGCATTAAAAACTAAGCTCTGGGTGTTAGGTGCTGGCTCTGGTATTTTTGGTTGTGGAAGGCGCCCCCTTTACACCTGGAAAAGTCAGAAATCTTCCTAATTATTTTCATGTTTTCAGCATGGGGAGCTTTGGTCTGTAGTTTCTCCTTGTTCTTGGTGTCCGAACCTCTTCCGGCTCCATTGACACCTGTCTTGGCTCCTCTGTGATTGCAGGTGTGGCTGCTTTGTGGTCCTGAGCAGGGGGCGGCTGTTTTCTGTCCCAATCCCAGCACCTTCTGGCTGATGCTTGGTGCTTTGTCAACCGCCTTGTCCCAGGCAGCCCTGGATTCAGGCCGTGAGTGGTGAAGTTAACCACGGCTCTGCAATTCCATCTCTGGGTCGTGGGCAATCACTCGGAGTATATTATTTTCAGCAAGTCTGGAGTATTTCTCCTAATATGCCCCTGACACTTCAGTGCTACTCACTCTGTAGTATCTTCTTACCCCACAGAGTCTTCCGTGGAAAATAACCCGGGAAACACAGTATCGCTTGCAAGCTGGAGAAACCAACCCTGCCATGTTGGCTGATTGCCGCATGATCGACGACCTCATTTCAATGGCACACAGCAAGAGGCGCTCTCAGCTCATGGTGTCTGGGTTGTTGCAGTTGGCGGATCTAGGTGGGCTTGGCTGGTTGGCTCTGCTTTCTCACACGTCTGAGGGTTGGCTGTGAAGGCTGAGCAATGTAGGCAGGACCAGCTGGGGCGGCTCTGCTCCACATATCTCTCATCCTTCTCCTGGTACCAACACACTGGCATGTTCTTCCAGGGGCAATAGCGGAAGCACAAAAGGGCAAGCGAAAATGGCAAGGCCTCTTGGGGTCTAGGCTCAGAAGTATCACTAGTGACCTCTGCCTCATTCTGGTGGCCAAAGCAAGTCACCTGGCCTAGCTCAGCATCAAGAAGTGGGGAAATAGACTGCTCAGAGCTTATTCCTGCCCCAGGGCCTTTGCACTTGCTATTAATATTTTCTTTGCCTAGACAACTCTTGTGCTGACTTATTCTCCTTTTGGCATCTACCTAGATCTCAAACTCTTCTCAGACAGACCTTCCCTGACCACCTGACAAAAGGAAGTCTCCCTCTCTGACACTCTTTACAAATCCCTCTTTAGTTCCTTCACGACACTTTTCCAAGCTAACAGTATCTGGTTCATTTAGTCCCTTGGTATCTCTGTCTCCTGTTAGAATAAGAGTTCTTCCAGGGCAGGGCCCATGCCCATTCTGGTGTCCCCGGTGTCTGTGGCACCTGGAGCAGTGCCTGACGCTCAGCTACACTGAATAAAAGATTGTCAGAACCTTGGGAGCAACACGAAGGCAGCAGTGCTTTTTGGAGGACGGGGGGGAATGGAAGGGACCCATAATGTCATGGCAGGGCAGACACTGGGAATTTGTGGGAGGGGGGCAAGGTGGCAAGGAGTAGAGGGTAGGCTGCTGCTTGGGGATTGTCACCCAGGTTTATTCTAAAGCATTTCTAAAAGAAAGGAGGTGTGTGTGTGAATGAGAGAGAGAGAGAAAGAGAAAGAGACAAAAGAAGAGAAGGCTCCTCATCCAAAGAAATACTAGCAACTTCATCACACGTTTCACTTCGTTTCTGCCTAACTGCTGGTATTTCGGGGTCTGTGCTCTCTCCGAGCCTTTATTACCCACAAGAGAGAGCTTCTCCTCCAAGCTGCAATCTGAGAACATCCACTTGGGGGAACAAAAGGACACGGCGGGCCATTGCGGTTCAGCATTATCGTTCCGTTTCACTTCCTTTTTATGAGATGGGAATAAAGATAGTTCCCTTAATTTCAGAAGAAATGAAAATGATTTTTCTTTGGGCTGCTGGGTGACTCCTCCCTTCCCTCCACGCAATGCCGCTCGCTGAGAGCCAGATGCCCGGGCAGGTTTCGGGAGGACCCTTCTCCGGCAAATGTTATTATTGAATGCAAATCTCAAAGCAGAAATTCAAAAGCGTGAAGCTCGAGGCAGCTGTATTTATTTATTTATTTTTTTAAAAGCCAGAATATGCAATCAAAACCCAACTTTTCTCTTCCCCATCCCTCATTTTTCTCATTGCTTAGCAGATAAGGAAAAAAATGGAGGTGCTTCCTTTAGGACTTAATTTTTGGAGGGATAATGTCATATTGAGTTGGAGCCTCAGAAAGCTGCTCTGGAAATTGGCGTGCGTGCGACGGCCTGTTCTTGATGAGCAGAGAGCAGCACGAATGCGGAAACAGAACTGATGTGGCCGGATCAGATGGAAACGGAGGCTGCGATTTTTTCTTTCATTTTTTTCCCCCTTTTAAACATTTTACTATTGTAGATGAACAAGCCTCTGCGAACCTGGCACTGTTGCTGTTGAACGCACCCACTCTCGTCTGCCTTCTCGGTATAACTTGTCCATCTTTTCTGGTTCATTGGGTTGATCCGATCCATGTGGTCACTATTTGAGGAGTTCTCAAGTTCTGCTTTTTATGCTCAGTCCTGGATGGGAAAGGAAAGGACAGCCCCATTGCATTGAGGAGCTGTGGTCCAGAAATAGTAAATATTTGCTCAACAAGTAATTTGTTACCTTTCGCACCATGATTAAAGTTTAACTTTCATTGAACAATTGCTCCATCTATATAGGGGAAAATAAATACTCGGGGACATGTGTGGCAGCCCTCGCACTGATCTCTTTGGCCCCCACTAACCCACTGTGTTCACAGCAGTGTTTTTGAAAACAAAGATATAGTCATGCCCCAGTGGCTGCTTAACGCATTCGATGGCTCCCTATTGCCCTCGGGATTCAGTATACACTCCCTTTCCAAGCTTTGAGGTCTTTCAGGGTTTAGTTCTTCATTGACATCTCCATTCTGCTGTCTTTGAGGCTGGGGAGCCAGGAACTGGATGTGTCCCTGATGAGCCAGTCGGGGAAGCAGAGCCCCATGGCGGTGTCTTGTGGAATAAGAACTACATTATAGGAATCAGAGGATAGACATTTGTGGGAGAAGCTACGTCTCTGCGAATTCACAGCTAAGTGACGGGAGGTGGGCTTGGCATCTCTGCCAGTCAGCAGGGTCAGGGGAGAGCTTGCAACAGTGTAGGGAAGATCGAGGACAGATGGGAACAAGAGAGATGCAGTCTCTGCACCCAAGGAACAGGGAGAAAGAGCAGAAAGTCCAAAGAGGGTATCAGGGCAGGTTGCTGTGTGACCTCATCGCATCCTCCATCTGCCCGCCGCATCTTCAGGGAAACCCACATCTCTTGGCCACACTGTCCAAGTTGGCTTTGCTTTTTCCATTTTCCTCTCTCTTTCCCTCCCTTCCCTTCTTCCTTATAGACATCCTGAGTCTGATCTGAAGTTGGCACAGGGAAGGACAGAGCCCACAAAAGTGGCCCAAGCACATACGATTTGATTTCCATTTTATTAAAAGGGGACCTGAGTTTCCAATGTTGAGAATTCATGATCTAGCACAACTTTATTGTTTTTTTACATTAACTTTTCCTCCTTAGTGTGAGTCAAGCAGCACAGAAGTATAAAAAGAAAAAAAAAGCAAAGATTATGTCTCCCCTGCTCTCTCCTAGCCTCGCTTACTCTTCGTTTCATAGTCGAAAAAGTGGAAGTCTAAAGAGGTTAAGTGCTTTGCCCCAAATCACACAGCTTTTGGCTTTTAAAGGGGCCTATTATGAGTGACCCATCTCTTAAAAGGCGGTGATCTCAAAGCCTGTTCTCTGAAGTGCTTAGCATCCACCCACGAGGTCCCAGAAAGGCTTCACCTAAAACAATTTGCATTCATCATTGCGCTTGCAATTTCCGTTTCAACGTGAGAACGGGCAGAGGGAAGCTACTTCTTAAGCTGTTATCTTGGTCTGAGCCACCGTGGATCAGGGACTGACCTTCGTTTTAGAAACTTGATTCTGTAGTTCACTTGGGTGAAGTCAGTTTATTAATTTACCTTTGCCGTGACCATTCGCTTGTGGATACATTATCTGGCTCAGAGACACGCAAAATCTTTGATCATTGCCCATAGTAAGAAGAATATTTTACGAAGCAGCCCAGAACACACACACACACACACACACACACACACACACACACACACACACACATCCCTCCATGAAGCAAATATTACATTTAACAATGCTTAAACATTACTAATGTGTATGATTCACTCTGATGACTTTTATTCCACTCTATTTCACTTCACTATTTAAAAATGCTCCTTGCATCCGTGTAGATGTATTTCGTGACCTACCAATTGGCATTGAGTCCCGGTGTGAAAAACTCTAATCTAGGGCCTCTCTTCTTGCAGTCAAGGGGTCTCAGGAGGAAGCTTAACTTGAATTTAATCACCACGAAGTTGCTTGTTATACCTGGAGTCAGAGTCAAGGGTGGCAGAGTGGTTTGAGGGCAAGCTTAGCAACAGTGCGATAGGTCTGCGCGGGTTATTTCTGCTCTGCTGTGGCCTTGCTTTTCTAATGACTGCAATGCTCAGTCTGCTAAGGAGTGGTAATTGCTGAGTGTTTACAGTGCGCTCAGCAACGCGGAGTAAAAGGGAAAATAAAAGAGGTCAACGATATAGCAGAAATGAGTAGAGAGATGAAATTGAAGGAAAGCAGTCCTCTGCAAGGTCAAGCCAGAGACAAGTATCGTGGAAACCAGCTCGTTGTAACACTGGCTGGCATAGAAGTTAGCATGCAGGCAGGTGGAAGGAAACACCTGCCATTCCCACTGTTCTGGTCGCAGAACACGACATAGTTTGTAGACTGCTGGAAAATGACCAGTAATAGGGTTTGCACTAGGAGGGGCCGCTCAGGTTCTAAACACGGGGGCTCGGGTCACCAGATCTACCTAGTGTTATCATCACAAAAGAATGAGAAGAACCAGACATGCGGGCTTCACAGGGTCCCACGTGGAACGCTGGGGCAGGATCTCGCATGGGGGGGGGGGAGAGCAGAGGAACGAGAGGCTTTTCATGTGGCATTTGAGAACTCCAGGCAGGACGTAGGGTGTGCGTCGCCATCGGCCTCTGATCAAGTTGGTGTAGATAATAAATCTCAGGGCTGCGCATCCATGTTGCCTCAGTGGTCCACACCACCGCGTGGAGGAGACCTTGGACGGGGAAAAGACAGATGCCCTTTCTCCTCATGCCCGGGGTAGGGCAATCAAGGCAGCCTGTTGCCTGAGAACCAAGACAGGTTGGGGTTGGAACGGAGTCTCATCACCAAGTACTTTGTTTTCATTTTCTTATTTAAAAATACATTTTGAGGTGTTACCCAACAAGTGCATAGCTCAATGATATGTATATACCTATGTAACCACAACTAGCTCAAGATATAAGACATTTTCCGGTCCCCAGGAGGGCCCCCCACTTCAAGGTCAATACCCACCCAAGTAACCACCATCCTGATCGCTGTCAGCACTGATTAGTTTAGCCTGTGTTTCACTTTCCTACAAGTGGTTCCGTACAGTAAGTTCTCTGTTCCGTCTGGCTTCCTTGACAGTACGTCTGTGTGACTTGCCCACATTGGTGCTCACCGCGGTGGCTTGTGCTTTTTCATTGCTGTGTAGCATTGAGCTGTGTGAACGGGTCACAATTTCACCATCTGATTGCTGATGGATGTTTGGGTGGTCCCTGCTTTGGCTGAGAATAAAATTGCCGTGAACATTCATACACATGTTTGTGTGGGTGTGTGTGTGTGTTTTCCTGGTCTACACAGGTACTCATCTCTGTAGGATATGTATCTTGGAGTTCAAACTCCTTGGCCACACGGTAAACACTTAGTGGACACTGCCAAATGATTTTCCCAAATGGTCAAACCAATTTACGCTCATACCAGGGGGGCGCAAGAGCTCCCTTTGCTCTGCATCGTAGCCAACGTTGGTTTTATTTCTATTTTTCATTTTAGCCACGCTACCATAAATCACAGTTCTCTGCATTGCGTCAGTAAATCCTGACAACAAATCTATTATTGCTCCCGCCTCCTGAATAAAGAATCAGAGAATATGGAAGGCCAGGCCACTTGTCTAAGCTCCCTCAGCCGCTGCATAGCAGAGATTCAAACTACGCACATAACACTGGGTTCCTGGTCCCTGCGGGGTACGATGTGTAGTGACCCATTCTCGCTCTGTCACCAAGCAAGTCAGTGTTTAGGCTGGGATACTCGGGGACACACTCCTCATGTATCTTACCCTCCTGCATGACCTTATTTCATTGGATAGCACCCTGGATTCTGGGGTCCACCCTCCACCCTGACTGGGTCTTACTTATACTTCCCTGTGTCCTGTGTCGATAGAGCTAGTCCTTTATTCAAAGTATAAATTTTAGCCAAACTCTATGTATTTCCATCTGTCCATAATACATACATGCTATGGTTTGAATACATCCCTTCCAAAACTCAGGTGTTGAAACGTAACGGCCAAATCGATGGTATTAAGAGGTG
>RJWJ010029536.1:0-20525 GCA_004363605.1 Indri indri
AGATCAAGTGTAGGTTTCCTGCATAGGTTGCTGCAGGCTGTGGGTCAAAGTTCTATTTTTATGTATGGTCTGGTCATTGTCTGTTTGTATATTCAGGCATGAAGCAAGATGTGACAAGAGTGTTAGAGAGGTCAGCAAGGAACAGATCATGGCATTTCATGTTTAAAAAATAAAAAGACACCTGGAAAGTTCTGCTTTCAAAAAAAGGGAGTTGATGTATTTTTTCCTATTCCTCCAGCTAAGTCAACTAAAAACCCCAGACATTATCTATAAGACAAATCGGAAGAGAGCAGAGAAAAAGGCAGACCCGAAAGGAACCTCAGGACCCAAGCAACAACTCCCCTGGAGGGGACCCTGGATTTTCTTGCAGCTCACATACCCCACACTTGCTCCTAATGTACCTGGCAACCTGGAAATGCCAACAGGCGCAGACAAAAAAGCCCCAACCAAAGCCTGCTCTCTCTAGGCAAGGGACCAGGAAATGGGCATCCCAGAAAGACAGAGAACTTTTAGACAATAACTGCTCTACTCCAGCCAAACGCCACAGGAGTAAAGTGTGGCCCCACCCCCACCCTTCACGCCAGTGAAGGTCAAGTGAGACGCCCGGACTCCACCCTCGCCAGGCGGTAACGAGGCGCCCCAGATGCCACATCAGAGGTGGCGTCAGAGAGGCCAGTGGGGAGCTGAGACTTTCATCCCTGTTGGACGATAGCAAACCCCCCACACTTTGTCACTGGAGACTACCTGGAGGGCCCAGCAGAAATGAGGAGCACCCACTCCTCGGGTGCCAGTGGAGGCCGAGTGGGGAGCTGGACTTCTGACCCCCTCCGCCGGGACACCTGCCGCGACGCCCATATCCCGTTTGTGCTATTGTGCTCCCATTTTGCCACGCGAAACAGAGACCGCTGGGGAGACTTGGTAAACCGTACAGGGGCTCTCGCTGAACTATTTCTTCAAACCGCATGTGTCTCTACAATTATCTCAAAATAAAAGGTTTAATCTTAAAAAAAAAAATTAAAAGAAACCTGGACTGACTCGCGTGGCAATGGGGAGCTTAAACAGAGTGACAGATTAGATTTGTACCATCATCCCTCTTCTCTGACCGCAGTTTTGCAGAGGGACCCGATTTGGACAACCTCTGAACACCACTGGGGTCCCTCTGGGAGGGGGCTTCGGTACGCACCTCAGGCTGCCTGATCTGAAGAGAGAAGGAATCTTCCACCTGGCAGGATCCACTTGATGAGGAATCTTCCTCATCAGAACCCACGTCCAGTCCCCCTTTTCCATAAACAGCAGGAGACATCCGCAAAGCCCAGAGGACAGTCTGAAGTTTCCAGGTTGCTGGGGTGGTGAGCCTAAGGCCCCGTGGGAAGCCTTGAGGGAAGCACCTATGGGGTGTTGCATGATGTTACCTACAGAGAGCAAGATCTTGATTGCAGAGGCTCTTGTTTCCGACCTCTCCTCCCGCCCCACGAGTCTGCTTTCCAGTTGCCGTAACAGAGAGATCTGTCTTTCAAGCATTGTTTCCCTGGATACGATTCCCCAACCCCACACTTTTTGTAAGGCTGGAACCTTCTCCTCCATTAGGTCTTAGCGAAAATGAAACCTTTTAAGAAAGGTCTTCGCTGACCTCCTAATCTTAATAAGGTTCCCCATATTACTCTTTCATGTCATCCACTCTTTTCCTTTGAGATTCATATTCATTCCCTATTGCTTCTGTAACAAATTACCACAAACTTAGTAATTAAACAATATAAATTTATCTCCTTAATTTCTGGGGGTCAGAAGTCCTGAAGTCAGGGTGTCTCCAGGGCTGTATTCCTTCTGGGGGCTCTAGGGGGAAATCTACATCCTTCTCTTTTCTAGCTTCTAGAGACCACCTGCAACCCTTGGCTCGCGGCCCACTTACGTTTTCAAAGCCAGCAGCTCAGCATCCTCCAGCCTCTGTCTCTGTTTCTGTTGTCACGTTGCCTCCTCCGGACCCGACCCTCCTCCTGCCTCCCTTTTATAAGGACCCTTGTGACTTGTGACTGCACCGGGCCCACCCAGATGATCCAGGATAATTTCCCCATCTCAAGATCCTTAACTAATCACATTTGCAAAATCCCTTTTTCCAGGGAAGGTGACATATTCATAGACTCTAAGGAATAGGATGTGGACATCTTTGGGGACTGTTATTCAGTCTAACACAAGGCTCTCATCACAGCTCACAATCCTCCATTAGTTTACTTTTTCATTGTCTATCTGACACACCAGACTGTGAGTTCCATGGCGGAAGAACTGTGATTGTACTACAGTGCCAAGTGCATAGCAAATGCTCATCAAATATTTAACAAAAGAAAAAAGGAAGAGCAGGCTATGTGAAGGTGGAGGGTATGGCCATGATGTCTTCCAAGGAAAATGGACAAGGCTATTCTGTCGATGCCAGATTTCGCTCAAAAATGGTAGAAAGGAAGCCAACCTTGCTCAAGATGGCTTCTTTTCCCCGCTCTCGAGTATATCTCAACCCTAGAGGCAGACTCTAACTAGCCAATTGGCTCCAGTGTCCAGCCCGTGGACCAACACTCACGGCTGTGAAAATAAGGCGACGTGACTGTCAGCACCAACAAAGCCACTGGGCTGGAGCCAGGGGAGGGACAGTCCCCTAAAAAGGGATCGGGGTGCTGCTGCCAGACAAAAGGAATGCTGGGGAGACAAGTAGGACCAATTCCTGCCCAACAACATCCCAGCATTGTTACTAATAAAAGCTGCCACTAAATCATCTCAAGTCTTTCTTTTTTTTCCCTTACGTATCTGCCATCTCTAATTTTCTCTGTCCTTAAGCCAGTTTTTCTCCACCCTCTACCTGTCCCATTTTTTCCTCTCTCTTCCAATGTACACGACTGATACATAAAACTGAGCTATTTATTTAAATGTGTTACACCTACCAGGTGAAACTTTGTATTCTCAGATCTTAATTTTAAAATCAAATGAGTTAGAACATTCTACACTTAAGGGGAAAGTGAAGGGAGCGGCTAGGTGAAAGCTCAGAGCCTTGAGATCTGGTACAAATTCTCCAACTAGCTGCAAGACCTGGACAAGTCACTTGCTCAGATTTGGCTTTAAATTCCTTTCTGTGAAATGCAGAAATTGGTCCAGATAATCTCTAAGATTATGAACACCTCTAAGATTCTGGCACACAAAGGTAAAAAAGTAACTAAAATGGGAAGGTTGTTCATAATCACGAAGGTGGGTTGCATATAAATTAAGGGGTTGTTTTGTTTATAGGAATCATTGCCATTCAACAATAATACTGATGATAATAATAATAGCTTATATTTATTGCATGGTTACCATGTCCCAGGCACTGCTGGAAGCAGACGACATACATTGACTCATTTAATCCCCATTTGGGGATAACTAAAGTACAATCAGCAGAAAGATGCTATGCCCCTGCATTTCAGATTCCTGAAAACAGTCTCTGCCCATGAGCGTTGATTCTCAAACCAGGAGGAATATAGCCATTTATTGACCTGCCCTGAATGCTGCATTTGCATCGCTTTCATTTAATCCTCACGGAAATCTACAAGCTAAGCATTAATGTATTTCTCTCCTTGGCCAACAATCAGTTTTGAGAGGAGATGTGCTAGATTAAAGATAGCCACAAATTATACACTGCTCTTCCCATCAAAAAGTGAGAACTCTGTGCCTTTCTCTTGAATCTGGGCTGGGTCCATGAACTACTCTGACGAATCAAAGGTGATAGAAGTTACACTGGGCCAGTTCTAGGGTAAGGTCTTATCCTGGTGGCTTCTCCCTTTGCACTCTGAGAACCCAGGTGACATGCCACAAGGAAGTCCAGGTTATTCAGCTAGAAAAAGGGACACAGGAGAGGCCCTGGAGGATGAATGAGAGCGGAAGATAAAGTGAGGGTGGGGTGCGAACTGAGCCATGTAGGAGGGCACTGCAGCCAACACACAGATCCAGGCCCCGGACATGGGAGAGAGGCCCTCCTGAATCTCCCAGTCAGCCCATCTACCAAGTGAACACAGCCACACAGGAGACCCCAAGGAAGACCAGCAAAAGAACTTCTAGTCAACCCTCAAACTTATGAGAAATAATAAGTCATTGTTCTAAAGCTCTAAGTTTTGGGATGGTTTATTAACAAAATTAAGAACATGAAACAGAGAGAATGAACTCTTTCTCATCCCCTCTGTGTTATACAGATGTCTTTAACCACTGAGAAGAGTAAATATCAGGGTCACATAATGTAAGTTAGAGGAGTTACAGATATAGAGAGAAAGATATAAGGGATACTGTTCTCCCACAGAGTGCATAAGAGTTTAGCCTGGAGTCAAATGGCACTGACTTTTGTTCTTGCCTGTGTGTGCAAACTAGAAAGCCAGCAACAAAGCTGAGTGGGTGTGTTTGGCCACCTCAACCATCAGAAGACTGACACAGGATCGCCCTGGCTGCTGCAGTCAGAATCCATAGCAAAGCTGGATTCTGGTTCGCCTTGCTATAGTCCCAGCAACCAGTCATCTTCCTCCTTCTATTTTGTTAGGATCTCAGGGGTCTGGCATCTTTGGTTCCTCATGATTGTGGGTGACAGACAGTGACCCCACAGTCACCCACACACAGTGGGAAGCTGCATGGTCCAGGAGAGTTTCCTTGAACTTTCTTCTGGAATTGTTCTCAATACCTTGAACCCCTGGATTTGGATCTTTTTGTCTGCTCTGACCTGTATTCTCTCTGTGTTTTCCTGACTTGCAGATTTTCACAGCTTGTTCTGATCCCATCTATCTGACCTTTCAAGTTTATCAAGAATATTAAGGCCTCTGGTTCAGGCCTGCTTAGGGCATGGTCCTTTGGCAAACCCACACTGCACTACCCAATCGGCCAGTAAGAACCCTCTAAGCACCTACTAAGTGCCCCTGAGATAAAAAGAAGCATTAGACTTGACCCTCTTCTGCCATCACGAGCTTCCAAATCAAAAGTCCTGTTTTCCATCTCTCCAAAAAGAGTACTGGGTTCCACTTAATAAATACTCTGGTATATAGAAAGTTATATCCCGTACATGGACATCCAATTTGCAGTGAATCCAAAAACCGTCAAATACACCTGACACTAAAATTATACTGCACAGAAGCCAATCACTTTTTGAGAATTCACAAGACCCTTCAGGATCTCGCAGAGCCTCCAGATTATCATTATGAATATCAGTTATCATCCTGCTCACAAAGCAGAGAAATGCCAATTAGCAGAGATTTCTGATTGACAGAAAGCCAGCTAGGCCAGCACTCACTTAAGGGGAAAGAAAGACATTAGCACAAGAGAGAAAATGAACAGAAATTCCAAGGTAGAGGAGAAAGCATATATTTTTTTACAAACATAAACTTGGATCCTTCGGTCCCACACCACGGGATGAGGCAGGGGTAGAGAGCAGTTGGTGTTTCCAGTGGACAGTGTGTCCAGTGTGTCCTCACCAGGTCCTTGGTTTCGGACTCAGAACTGCGGCATGGTTGTGGCAGGACTCCCCTTCCTTTCTTCTAGAACAACGGCTGCTTGTTGTTTGGAAAAGATGAAAACTTTCTCATACCCTAAGAGAGGGGCTGGGCAAGGTAACTACTGAAAAAAGATGTATGCTTTAATGTTAGCAATGCAGAAGCTACTCCAAAGGGACATTTATAGATCACAATGCAACCAGAGTCACTGCACCGAGTTGTTAATGGCACCCAGCTGAGTTCTGGAAATATGTTTCAGAGAAATGTCCAAAAACCAGAGTGAGAAATTTATCTTTGCACAGAATTATTTAAGGTCTCTAATTTGTTGAAAAAGGAATTACTGGCTCAAGACTTTGCCAGGCTGCAGTAATTAAACTAACAAATTATAAGTACATTTATCTGGATAAAAGACATCCATCACCCTCTGGGTGTGACAGCCGTACTCCACAGCTCAGCGTTAGCAATTTTTCCCATCGGGCACCTATTTGCTCTGTGCTGTGAGAACGGTCTGCTTAGAAAGAAAGAGCCCTCACTTAGGTCTCGTCTTTCCATACCCTGAATGACAGGCCATGTGAAAGGCTTCAGGTTGCAGGGAGAAGGGGAGAAGGAAGGGAGGTCCAATCCATTTTAATGCTTGCAGCGGCAGGAAATTAAATCTTCTATGCAAAGCTCTGTGGCCAGCATAAGATATGAGAAGAAATAGCTAAGTGTGCTTATAAACGAGAAAGGTCAAAGACTTATTTTTTTTGTTCACCTTCATGCAATTTATTGGGAAACTGGCATATCATTATTCAAAAAGATAGAAATGAGACCATTATGGTTTCTTTTACTTTGCTGGCAGAGTCGAACTTTGCATTTCAGAGCAGTTCCTCATGCCAGGGGTGAGAGAATTTTTGCTGCCAGGTTTACCCAGGGGTGGGAATAAAAATGGTTAAGTCTGAGCACCCTGTCTACTTTCCTACCTTATGATTTGCATGTTATTTAATGATGTCCACAGTATCACCGGCAAACCCAACTGGCTGACTTGCTAGTCCATCATCCTGATCGCTGAGAAAATATTAAATAAGAGCCTCTACTTAACATGTCCTTTGGGTTTACTCAAAAGTCTTGGGAAGCTCCTTTTTAGGTGAAAACTTTGTCATCAGTTCTCTGCCTCATCTCAGGGTAGTCTGGGGCTGATCTCTTCGCAAATAAGAAGGGAGAAAAAACCCAATGCCCAGCATTGTAATGGTCAGTATTTGCCTATTCCGTCCTAGTTTAGCTGATTAATCTTAACTCTGGGCTTCAACTAAGGCATCCAATTCTTCCCCCCTAGCTCTCCTGCCCTGTGGCTGCAGGTGTTCCCTGCCACTGCTGTATGCAGGTAAACACACATGCACATGGCACCTTCATTTGGTTGGTTGGTGTTAGGGGCTGAATTGCGTGCTCCTGTAATTCGTACATGGAAGTCCTAATCCCTGGTACCTCAGAAGGTAACTATATGTGAATATAGAGTCTTTAAAGAGGTAAAATAAGGTTATTCAAATGTACCCTAATCCAATATGACTTGTGCCCTTGTAAGAAGAGGACATTATGAACAGACCCGCACAGAGGAAAGACCACATCGAGGCACAGGGAGAAGACAGCCATCTACAAGCCAAGGAGGGAGGCATCAGAAGAAACCAACCCTACTGACACCCTGGTCTCGGACTTCAAGCCTCCAGAACTTTGAAAAGATCAATTTCTGTTGCTGAAGCCCAGTCTGTAGTACTTCGTTATGGCAGCCCTAGGAAATAAATACAGTTGGTTTATCCTTCAGTATGCCTGGATGAATTTACCCTCCCTGGACTATAAACAAAGTAAGAAGGTCACTCCTGGCTCCCAGCTCCGAAGGGCAGGCAGATTAAACTGAAGTGGCCTGGAGGGGACCAGCACTGGGGTGACGTTCTGAGCTGATGAAGGAACCTGGGTCGTCAGCCTCTTCAGGGTGTCAGCACTCGTTGGGCTGCTGGAGGGGTGACTGGCAAATGCAGGAGGACTGGGAGCTGTCATCTAACTGGATTCCTTAACTGAGCACCTCAAGCCAAAGACAAGAGCTCAAGAAATGGAGAGAAATGGAGGTCGAGTCTGATTTTTGCTAATCGATTTTTTTTTAAGAACTTATATTACTCATCGATATTCACAGTGACGTGGCTGTAAAAAAATTCTCATGAAATCTTGAGCTAAATGGACTAGTGAGGTGAAGCAGAATCACTGCACCTCAAAAAATGTTTCTCAGTTCTAGGGGCCACATTTCAGCCAGATCACGGAAAGCTAGAGAACAATCGGCATGGTGAAGTATTTGGAAGACGTGTCATATGAGAAGTAGTTTTTGGAAATGAGAGCGTCTAGCCTGAAAGTGAGACATTTCAAACAGTACAACAGAGCTGTCTTTTGTGCTTGAACAACTCTCTTGCAATTGTGGGGTTAGACTGTTTCTATAATACCCAAGAGAAACACCGACACCAAAAGGAATACATTCCTGAGAGGAACTTCAAGAAGTTTTAACAGTCATATCTAGGAATCCTGAGGTTGAGTTAGTTTTTAAGTAATTTTGAAGCTAACAATTCTACATTCAATCAAGAAATGTTTAGCAAGCATCTACCACATGCAGAGCTCTGGGCTGACATATATCAAGGATTTCTGTGGGGAGACCCGATTTTCCCATATTCCACTGGTCATGGTGAGGTTGTCAGACAACAGAACCCTGGCTCAAACTGTGGCCAGTCACTGAGGTGGGCACGTGACCCAGGTGGAGCCAATCACAGCACCTCATACCCCTGGCAGCAGAGAATGGCCAAGAAGAATGAATAATCCAAGCGGTTCCAATGAGGGCCTTCCTTGAATTAGTTTTTCTGAGGTAAAGAGACATAAATGCATGCAAGCGTATGTGTGCACATGCTCATACACATGCCTTTTCCCGAAAGATTTGCTAAGCTGGGGAGATGTAAACTCGTAGCTTTGAGTAGCCATTTTCCTGCCAGAATGACCTGGCAGATAAGGAGAGAAAAAGATAGTCTGAAATTATAGTTTGAGCTCCCAAAACCCACGAATATTTCCCCTCTCCTTTTTGGATTTCTCTTACTTTGAAGGAGAAGAGTCCTGATTAGCACAAGTTGATATTTTTTATATGACAAAGTTGCTTTGGAGGAAACCAAGCAGTGTAAGACAGGGTTCTTACATCGAAGAGTTTACAAAATTGACTCAATCAATCTTATTAGATTGAATAGATGCATGGATAAATAGATGGGCGGCTAGAGTAGTAGACAGGAGGTCTACTGAAGAGAAAAGTCTCTATGAGCTGTAGCTGTTAGGGATGGCTTCAGGGAGAAGGGAGAATTTGAAGAGCCCCATGGATATATAGGATGTGAAGAGGCCAATGGGGTGATGCTCACCTGGGGCAGGGGAAAGAGGTGTGAGCAGAGGTCCAAGAAGCTACATGGAATATTTATAGATCAGAGCTTGGACATGGTTACTCTGGGGTTGAGGATCATACAGAAGGTAAATGGAAGACAACATCAGAAAAGTAAAGTGAACCAGATACTTGAATTCCTCAATCATTAGATAAAGGTGTTTGAACAGTTACAAGCCACTAAAGATTCTTGAACAGGGAGTGGGGTAATGAAAGCGGCATTTGAGGGTACAAAAGCTGATAAAAGTGTGCAGGATGAATTTGGAAGCAAGGTTGGGAAGATGCAGAGTGCCCAGTCCAAGAAGATGGTGCTGAAGTCTCTTACTGTGACCATGAAGACCTGAGCTGACAGGGCCTAACCACAGAGGAAACGAGAACTCAAACCTGAGCTATCGGTTTTCACAATGTATCTTAAGACACATTTCCAGGACTCAGTAATATACAAAAACCCAAAGGACACAACAAAGTGGATTTTGTTTTAGCCTCTTCTGCCCAGGACCAGGTTAAATTGTGCTCACTGGGTGCTCTCGCTGCCGTGCTCCCCAGTTGACTCACACAGATTCCCAAATGAGCTAACATTTTTAATCAGAAAAGAACTATAAAACACAATGGCCCCGGGTGCCTTTTCTGAGCAAACACCCAGTAACCAACTTTGGGAATGTGGGCAGAAAACTTAAATATCACTTTGGAATTACCTTCTGAGAATACAAATGAATAACCATTATCAGCCAAAATCCAAAGAAAATACTATTTGGATACTGCTGCAGGGCTCGGGTGCTGATTCAGAAAGGAGTGTTTCTGCAGTCAACCATTTAGTAAAATAACATTTGTTGAAGATTTACAGTGAGTTGCACTAAAATACAACAAAACATTTATGGAGGACAATACAGCTTCCAAAACCCATTCATATATTTCACCTGATTTTACCCTTTCAATAATACGTTTGGGTAGACAGGGCTGATGTGATGATCTCAACTTTTAGGTGAGGATATCTTGAGACCCTGAGAAGTAAAGGGACTTATCCAAAGCCTCTTGGTAGGCAGTGTTGAACCTTGGCTTGGAATCCAACCATTTCCACTCCAAGTCCAGAGGACCTTACGCTGTGCCAACAGACATAATGGCAGAGGAGTCAGGGTCACTGCCTGCACCCATTGCCGGGCTGGGACAAATACCCTATCATGCACAGAGAATGAAAACGGGAAAGGGGACTAGATGAAGTCAAGGCTTAGCTCTGCTGCAAGCCACAGCTGTATGACCTGGGGTGAGTCACTTCCCCTCTCTGGTGTCATCTGGAAAAAGAGACAATGAGTCTGGCATAGAATCGTCTGAGAACAGCAGAACTGCGAACAGAGCCCGAGAAGCTCTGCGCTCCAATGCGCAGGAGCAGCCAGGGCAAGTGGGGCTGGGGTGTCCCCCTCAGAATCACAGCAGTGTTTGCCCTAAAAGCTCCCAGAAGTTATTTCCCATGGGAGTAACTAACCCTAAAGAAAGAGGGGGTCTGAGTGTCCAAGACAAGGGTTAGAGCAGGGTAGCGATTTTGAGTATCACATTGTGTCTGTCTCAGCCTCCTCCAACTCGTGCCTGAGCTCTGAAGGAGACAGGAAATAATAATCTGAATCATAGCAGTGAGGAGGAGGAGGATTGAGTATAAACTGAAAGAGCTGTATTAGTCAAATCTCCCTAAGACCTGAGTACCAGGGGGCAACGCAGGGCAAGTCGCTCACTGCAAGCCTCCGTTTTCTCACCTCCTGGGATTGCTGTACGGATTAAATGTAGGAACGCATAACGCACTTGGCGAAATGCCTGGCACGTGCAATACGTGATTCTTACATCTTATGATATTGATGTTATAAATACGGCTCCCCTGCTTCATAGCCAGGTGACAAAGTGTGACACAAGAGGTCCCCGTTTAGGGATTCCAGCAGACAGCCCTTGTTTGGGCCCAGCCAGCACCCCTTTTTCTCATTACAGAACCTCTCTTTCCTGTGGGAAACCCATCCTGGTGGCAGACAGGACCAGCACAACCACCTTCAGCCACAAAGAAAGCAGATAACCAAGTTCGGCCAACCAGAACTTCCCACTCCTTGGTCACACGGAGAGGTGACCCCAGCAAAGCCCATCCAGATCCCCTCATGAGAGTTGACATAGGGATCTGGGAGACAGACAAGGTCTCTCTTTCTCCAGGGCTGGGAACTGAAGTTATAGTGTGCGCATGGAGCAGCTCCAAGAGTAAAGCGTGTGGGAACGATGGCAAGGAGAGTTCAAGCTCAGCCAAGAGAAGACTCAGTCTGGCGAGCCCAAGGTCCAGCAGCGGACGAGTCTAGCCCTATGCTTTGGCCTCCTAGTAACTCAGATCTCTGCTGGCAAAGTCAGAGCTCAGAAAGGACTCTGCAGCCTGAGCAGCAAGGTGGACCCACCTCCATCTGGAACTGACCAGGCACACGTTGATGGAGGACAGAGGAGGACACTGCATTTAGGCAGACTACATAGCACATGCCACCACTGAAAAAAGAACGGAAGAGGAGGAAACGGCAGATGCCAGGAGTCATTTGAAAGGACTCTTTGCCAGGAGCAAAATTTTTAAGTATATTGGGTTTGTAAATTGTGTTTTTCCTATAAAATGCATCTTACTTTATCCTTTCTTATTTTCTTTCCACATTAGAAGAAGCCATTTGATCCAGCCTTGGGCTGGGATTTAGTGTTTAAGTCCAAAGGAAAGAATGAAAATATGTTTTCTCCCTCCACCCCCCACTCCTGTGTGATGGCTGGCACTGCGTTTCCAAAAACTGAGCCTTTCTTACCCTTGAGGAAGGGGACACTAGTTGTGTGTTTCCGAGATTTGATGCTTTGTCTTTTGGGCCATTATGCTCCTCTATACCTCATCAAGAACCACGTGATAGATAAGAAAGGGATTTTTGCAGGTTAGAAGAATAAAGAGGATTTGGGCTAGAACCAACTGGAGGACGGAGGGACCAAATAAAAGAGGTTCTGGGTCAAAATCCAGAGCCTTCACCCTTGTTCAATAGTAAGTATCTTCCCTGGGAAGTCAGAGTTAGCAGACAGGGAGAGAAACCTCTGGAAGGGATACTATCCAAGTACCCTAAAGCCAGGATAAGACCAAGACCTGATTCTGGCCACTTAGGCCAGAGACACTCACCAGACTCCGTAGCACATAACGCCACCGCAAACAAGAGCAGAAGAGGAGGAAAGAGGTGGATGGGAGCATGGCTTAGCTCGCAACCGGGAGTTCACCTACTACCCACGCCCATTGTGAGATGCAGCCAAGCTCTGCCTGTGCCTCGAGTCTTCAAAGGCTACATAATTTGATGACTATGAAGATACTTCCCACAATCCCTCAGTCCCAGGACACCACCAGACACCTCTTAGGGGGAGGATGTTACGGAAAGGAGCTCCTGTACTGGTATCTTAGGCCGCGCTGAGTACCCCAGGGTGTTCAGAGCAGGGAGACAAAATTGGACTAATAATCATCAGATGATTATTAGTAAAGCATAAAACAACACTCACAGGACACCCAGAGGGCAATCAGGAATCTACAGGCAATCTGTATGTTTATTGCGATTTCTCATTACCCTGAAGCAATAAGCTCCCAAATTCTATAATTGAAAACCCATTCAGTAAAAATTCTGAACATCTATGCCCTAATTATATATTAATATATTTACTTATTTATAAATTATGTATAGTGCCATTGTTCCAATAATACCATGTGTATTATAAAACACATAAAAAACAGATTATCTTTAAAAGATACAATAAGAAAGCAAATAACATTTCTATTACATGTCTTGCTGAGCATATTATTGGCCAATATACGTTTAGGGTAAATTTGACATTAGCAACAGCAAATATAAATTTACATTTTAAATAATCTTCTTGATTTCAATTTTTCAGGCTAACCTCTCATTGGATAATTACATTGTCACTGTTTTTACCCCACATTGGGTTTGAGGAAGAACTTGAACTAGGTATAGAGGCACCAGCTCCGCCACCTGCCCGTGCTCTGCTCGTCATCTGTGTTATCAGTGCCACCTTCCATCCCGAGTTCCACTTCAGGACTCTTTAAGCCACTCATCGATTTCACGCAAGTTAAATGAGATACAACTAAATAATAGAATCTGTAAATCCACGTAATCAGGCAAACACACTGAAAAAGACACTAGAAGCAAGCAAAGGAGTGCGGTCCCTCGTGGTGCATAGTATCAGTCAATGTTTTATTTGCTTTTTAGATTATGAATAAATAAAACAGAAATTTTCCTATTTTCCCACAGTCTGGTGGACCATTTGCCAACCCTCTCTGGAGAACCCATTATAGCCCTCTCTGGCCTGGACACTGGCAGAGGCTTTGTTGCCTCCCAGCTCCTCTCTCCTCCTCACCTGATCCGTGGCTCCCATCGCCAAATCTTTCCCCTACCTGTGAGATAAAGTCTGGGGTCCTTAGCGTGTGCAGAAACTTTTGCACCAGATTTCTATCCATACTTTTCGGGCTTTATCCCTTTCTCTTTCTCGCACGTAAACCCCACGGCCAACGCCAGCAATCACTTCTGCAACACACCTGATTCTTTCACGGCTTGGCAATTGCTCCTTTCACTGCCAGGAGCATCTACCTTAAACTTCACCTTCCTAAAACTCTCCCGTTCATGTTTCCAGCCCCAAATCACATCCCACCACGCTGTAACCCCCAGAATTGCCTCCACCAACTCAAGGTACAGTGATAGTCACCTTCTCTTCTCTTTTTCCAATTAATTATTTGAACACTCACCTTTCCCTTGAGACTTCTTCACAACCTTGAATTTTTCTTTTCTAACAAATGAAAGGGGCTTAATTTATCCCAAAAAGGTCAATCCTCTGCCAAGCCACGTGGAAAGAATTGGAGTCTGATCCTTCCTACTGCTGTTGCCTCTCCTTGCCTGTTCTGTTGTCTTTGAAACTTGGACACTTGTCCACTGTGCACGCATTTCATGGTCACTTGTCCCTGTAGACGGCCCCATGAACACTTGTCCACTCTGCTGTTATGCTCCAGCCGGTCCAAGCCCCTTCACAGACCCAACACCTGGACTTCAGGGGCACCTTCTTTATGTTCAAACCCATGCAATTATCCATCTGCCCCCAAAGATCAAATCCACACAAAGTGGTGGGTCCTGAGAGGCTTCCCACTTCTGTAACACCCTGGGCCACGCCAGGTTCCCATCGAATACACCTGACCCTTTGGGTTGGAACCTAGTCACAACGATGGACAATGCTTTTCTTCACACTAATTCTATTTTAGGGGGCAGTTATCCATTCCTGCCCCCACCACTAGTTTCCTGACTACCCTGGCTCCTTCAGCAAATTCATCATCACCTTCTGGCCTACTAATTCTGCATACCAAGCGGTGAGGCAGCTTCTGCTAAGCCTCTCGAAAAAGAAAAAACACAAGAGTCTTGTTACACCTTTATCTCAGAGCACCTTTAACCTGAGTGGGGCCATTGGTTAGTCAGCTTGGGCTACCATAATGAAATACCGTAGACTGGGTGGCTTAAACAACAGAAATTTATTATCTTACAGTTCTGGCAGCTGGAAGTTTAAGATCATGGTGCCAGAAAATTCCATTTCTGGTGAGGCCTCTCTTCCTGGCTTATAGACAGCCGCCTTCTTGTTATGTCCTCACGTGGCCTCTTCTCTCTGCACATGGGGCGCTGTCTCTGGTGTCTCTTCCTCTTTCTATAAGAACACTAGCTGGCCAGGTGTGGTGCCTCACCCTAGCATGTTGGGAGGCAGAATGTTTGACACAGCACCATCACAGCCACCATGTGCCAGGCTCTGTGTTCCATAATTTACAAGGTTAATGCTCAATACATTGTGCTGGTTGTTAATCTTAACGATCAGTGCTGAGGTGGCAAGAGCTGAAACAATTTCTACATCATATGTCAGATGAGTAATCTCCTTCTAGCATGGTTTTTCAATCTATAAAATGGGAATAATGAATAACTCTGCCACTTAAAATTAAAAGAACCTTCCTATTTAAGTAACATGATACTTCAAAACACTCATGTTGGTTTGGGACTCTTCAGCTTACAACACCAGACCACAACAATAAAGACAAAAGTTAGAGCCTTCTCTATTTTGCATGTACTTTCTGATGAGTTTGCTTCAAGACTCCTAGGCAGAGAAATCATTCTGGGAGTTCAAATCCCCCAAGCTGACCTAAGTTCTATGGGGCTTATTTTTCGAGAGCATGAGTTTCTCCAAACCCATTCAGCAACTATTTCTAAATTATGAGTGCATAAAAAGAGGTACAACTTTTTGTGTGAGGTTTCATAATTCACCCTCATGTAACATAGGTGATAAATGCAAGCAGGTGGCTCCCTGTTATAATATGTATAATAGATATATTACTGTATCTACTGTATATTTTCATTTTGGCATGCAATGAGCTCTCCTTCAGCTTATGATAATAAATTGCATAACCTCAGACATATCGTAACTTTAAATAACAGGACACAAATAAATCATCGTAATGATATTTTGTACTTTGTAACTACTTTCAGTTTTGGATCTCAAAGCCCTTTACAAACACAAATTAATTAGCTCTTGCACTGCATGAGATTAGTTTTAATATACTGCTAGAAATTATAATACGGACTGCCAGGAAATTGGTCATATACACTCATTTCTTTAGAGGTTCAAAGAATCAAAACCAGTAGTTCTCAACAGGAGGTGATCTCGTCCCCCAGGGGATATTTGGCAATGTCTAGAGATATTCCTTTTTTTTTTCTTTCCTGTCTTACAATTTCTTAATAATTTATGGCAGTTAGGAAAAGAATGGGTCAAAATAGCTTTTTTAAAAATAGAAGTCTGGATTTTTTTTTTAAATTTTGAAATATTAGGGGGGTACAAATGTTTTTGGTTACATGGATTGCTTTTGTAATGCTTGAGTCAACACTGTAAGTGTACCCATCACCCAAATAGTGTTTATCGTACCCATTAGGTAGGTTTTCACCCGTCCCCTCCACCCTCCTTCCCCCTGCTTTATTTCCACTGAGTTTTACTTCCCTCTGTGCATGTGTGCTCATTGGTTAGTTCCAATTTAATAGTGAATACATGTGGTGTTTTTTTTTTTCATTCTTTAGATACTTCACTTAGGATAATGGTCTCCAGTTCCATCCAAATTGTTGCAAAAGGCATTAATTCATCCTTTTTATGGCTGAGTAGTACTCCATAGTACACATACACCACATTTTGTTAACGCACTCATGAATTGACGGGCACTTGTGTTGATTCCACATATTCTTGATTTTCACAACTGGGCAGGGAGGGAGGTGCTACTGGCCTCTACTGGGCAGAGACCAGGGATGCTGCTAAACATTCTACAATGACTAGGACGGCCCCTCCCAAAAAAGAATTATCTGGTACAAGATGTCAATGGTGCCAAGACTGGGAAACCCTAATCTAAAGAAACTCATTCTTCCTATGGGGAGAGTAGGAGATTCCTTCATGTTTCCTACTTTGCCAAACATATTTCCTCAATTAATGAGTGAGGTGGGGAAAGAAGAAGCAATTCTCACTGAGAAGTAGCCCAATCAGATCCAAACATCAACTCATTCTCTATGTGACCAGAGTCTAAGAGAAGAACTGACAGATGTGGAGATCAAGTTACTGGATGAAAATCTCTTAATCAACCAATCAGATAGAAAAGAACACCCCCCCTCTTCCTCCCAAAAAAGAAATGCCCCATTGGCTTCACCCAGAGAATAACTTTTTGACATGCCCGTACTGCATTCCCAACCACAACAATCGGCTATCTCGAAATGTCTGTATCTGCTTATCTGAGGACCAGGCACAGGAGTGGGATGTGGCTGAGGTGGGGCAAACCATGCCTTCACACAAGTTCTGCTGACTGCAGGGCAGGCACTAGCTCCCAGTTACAATGCTGAGCAGTGTTTGAAGCGGAGTAAGATGTAGTTGATATGATGTATGCGTTTGCATGTATGTGTCATTCTCTCTGATTTCTTGCTTTCTGTCTTTTCCTATGTGAAGTATTTGCTCAACATCTTGCTAGTGGATATGAAAGTTGCTATGAATTTCTTTCACATATAGTTGCAAATCACCTCCCCCACACTTTCCAACTTTTCTACTTGATTATATGGGTGAATAGATAATACATTCCTGAGGTAGGTCGTAAAAATAATAGACAGTAGTCACAGGAGACTTCAGATATTTGGAAAGTGAAAATCTCATTCAAATAAAAACAGAACACCTGACTTTTTTAGCACTCTACCCCCAGAGAATAAGAGAAACTGCTAAAGAAACTGCTGTTCTCCACCTCATTCCAGCCCCTGGAAAGAAAGCTATTGGCAAAACAAAAATGCAGTACTCTTGAGAAAAAGATAGCCTGTCATTTCAGAACCAGAAAAGGAACTTGGGACACAATCAGACACATGCCCTAGAATTTTAGATTTCAGAAAGTTAAGAAAAGATAAGTATGCTTCCATGATAAAAAAGTTTGAAGAAGGCAGTGGCTTACAATCATTGAAAGGTTCTCAGAAACGCAATTCTGACTTTGTAATTTGCAAATTATCTTAATGAAAAAGGAAGTATAAAAACATTCAGAGAAATCAAGGTGTTTCTTAGAGGAGCTAAAGTTCTAAAAGAGGAATATAAAAGATGGAAGGACATATCAAATGAGACTTTTTTTGACCCTATGGTGCCTACAAATGAGGCTGAATGTCTACAGGGTTTTCAGGAGAGGGATTTGTCTAAACCAGGTGACCTCCATTGTCCCTGCTCTCTGGCTTGATTAATAAGTCTTAGTCCGTGGCGTGTCTCCTTAGATGCAGGTCTCAAGCCTTTGAGAAAATCATGGCTGCTCTTCTGTTGTGGAGGTGAATTAAAGAGTAAAACATAGTGAGACAAACTAAAAACAGCAATAAAAGAGAGAAGTTGTGGAAGCAATGGTATGAAAGTAAAAGGTTGGGAAGTAAGTGTATTAAGGTAAGAGGAAGACCTGAATAAATGGAAAGAGGTATCATCTTCATGGATAGGAAGATTCAGTATGAACAGTTTTCAGTTCTCCCAACAAATTAAATCCTGAAAGATTGTTTTAATTATACTAAATTTAAATTATTATTTTAAATGATCTTAAATTAATACTGAAATTAAAATTGGCAAGCAAAAAACCAAGAATAGTTAAGATAATTTTGAAGAGGAAGAATAGTATGGAGAATTCTGACTCTATCACATATAAAGACTTATTATAAATATATAATAATTAGTGTTGTATTGACCAGAGATAGGCAAATAAATTTCAACATCATAAGCCATCAGGAAAATGCAAATCAAAATCACAATGAACCACTTCACATGCCCTAGGATGGCTCCCATTGAAAAGGCAGATAATGACCAATGTCAGTGAGGATGTGGAGAAATTGGAGCCCTCATACACTGCTGGTAGGAACATAAAATGTTGCTGCCACTTTGGAAAACAGTTAATTTCCCGAAATGTTAAACATGGTATTACCATGTGACCCAGCAATTCTACTCTTAGGTATGTATCCAAGAGAAATGAAAAAGTATTTACACAAAAACCTGCACAAGTGGTCATAGCAGCATTATTCTTAAATAGCCAAAGAATAGAAATAATCCAAGTATCTATCAACTGATGAATTGATAAACAAAATATGGTATATCTATACCATGAATTTTTATCCAGAAGTAAAAAGAAATGAAGTATTGACCCATGCTGCAACATAGATGAACCCTGAAAACATTATGCTAAGTGAAAGAAGCCAGTTGCAAAGGACCACATGTGGTATGATTCCCTTATAAAGCCCAGAATAGGCAAATCTATAGAGGCAGAAAGTAGATTAATGGTTGCCTAGGGCTGGAGTGGGGAGAGGGAATTGGGACATTATTACTAATAGGAGCGGGGTCTCTTTTGGGATAATAATAACATTCTAAAATTAATTTTAAATACACTAAAAACCATCGAGTAAACTGGTGAATTATATGGTATATCTCAATAAAGATGTTCTTTTCAAAAAAAAATATTTTTTTTGATACAATGGGGCTAAATGCAATGAGTTTTGTTTCTGGATTAGATCCCAGAATAGAAAAGAGACATTAGTGAAAAAACTAGTAAATTCTGAATAAAGTCTAGACTTTAGTTAATAGTAATCTAACAATGTTGGCTTCTTAGTTTTGACAAATGTACCTGGTAATGTAGGTTGGTAATAGTAAGGGCCACTGGGTAAGGGGTGTAAAAGAACTCCTTGTACTATCTCTACAAACTTTCTGCATATCTAAAATCATCTCAAAATAAAATATTATTTTCAATGTTAATCAAAAAATAAAATGATAATTTTATTATAATATCCAAATAACATTCACAAACTTGGAAAACTACCATATATTGTTTGGGGACTTATGTTAAATAATAGCATATGAAAATATTCATAGGCATGGTAAGCCCAATTCAGAATGGTGGTTACCTCTGGGCAGGAAGAAAGTGGAATGGAAACTAGAAAACATCATACTATTTTTCTTTTTAATTTAAAAAAAATATTCTATTAATCAGATGTGGTGGTGAGCACCTATAGTACCAGCTACTCAGGAAGCTGAGGCAAGAAAATTACTTGAGCTCAGGAGTTTGAGGTTACAGTTAGCTATTTTGATGCCACTGCACTCTAGCCTGGGCAACAGAGTGAGACCCTGTCTCAGGGAAAATAAAAATGTTTTTTTAATTAAAATAATTTTTAAGACTTCTAAAGCAAATATGACAAATTATTAAGACAAGTTTTATAAAAACCTGGTGGTGTGTATTCAGGCATATGTTGTATTATCCCTTTATGTTTGGATATGTTTGAAATATTTTCTTTTAGACAAAAGTATGAATCAGGCAACATTTGAAAACATCTCATGCCTTGAGTAGTAATGTTAGCAGAGCATAAAAGCATAATAATGATTTTTACTATCATTGTAAAGGCAATACAACCATAGTACATGATTAGGGTTTGGTTAGATACGATGGCACATCACTACTAAGAATGGCTATTCATTCATAAGAAGGGCACATAAATTAGTCATAATAGACCACTGGGCTTTGTGGTTAGAACCCTCACTGCCTAAAGTGGTATGTGCTATGACCATGGGTGAGCCATCTAACCTTTCCACCTCTTGGGCCTCTCCATGATAAAATGGAACTATTAATAATAATAGCGTCCCTCATACTGTATTGGGGAAATTAAATGAGGTCATTCATATAGACTATGGTCTGTCCCCAAGGGGACATTTGGCAATGTCTGGAGTTATTTTGGGTTGCCACAAATTGGGGAATGGGAGTGCTTCTAGCATCTAGTGAGCAGAGACCAGGCATGCTGCTGAACATCCTACAACACACAGGACAATCCCCAGTAAGAAGGATTATCCAGTCCCAAATGTCAATAGCGCAGAGGTCGAGAAACCCTAACGTAGAGCATTTAACACAGTGCCTGGTGCATGGACTGCACTCTGCTGTTAGCTGCCATATTATTGTCATCATCACTGCTATGATGTAACACCAGGAGAGACCTGAACACACTGGCACCTAGATGTATCTCCTTTCACCTTTTTAATAA
>RJWJ010029537.1:0-20538 GCA_004363605.1 Indri indri
TCGCAGTCCTCGTCAGCACCGTCACTGCTCTGCTGAACAGATCCAGATGCCGTCTTTTCCCCGTGGAGCCATCGCTCTTAGCTCCCCACTGCAGGCCTCCTGATGTCCCAGCCATGACCTCTGTAGACTTCGTTATGTTCTTTTTTTGTCCTCACAGGTGCTGCCAACACCTCCTTCTTTCGAATCAGCAGCAAAATTAATAACTGTGCTGTTTCCCATCCTTCCACAGTTACTGGGCAAGGGACTCCAGGGCCCCGTCTTAGCGCATCTTCAGTCCCTTGATCCTAGGCGCTTGGCGACCGCACCATGGTCAGAGGGTTGGGGAGGTGCTTATTCTGTGCCCTGGACTTTGAAATATACAGGTCTGACCTCCTAAACTCATTCTGACTCGAGCTGCAGCGAACAGAACAAATTTATTCCCCAGGGCTCCGCACGCGGCGTTCTTTATGCAGCCAACTTCCATTAAAGCCAACGGGAGTGTGCGCCGCAGACGGCGAACAGGGTCGGGTGTAAATCAGGCAGCCTCAGTGGCTGGGAAGCACCTGTCACTTCTACGTTGGTACAAAACAAGCAAAAACTATTCTGGGCTTTTGGAAAAATAAGTTCTCAGCTGTTTCTGTATGATTTAACATGAGGTGGTTGGCACCGACGGACTGCACCGCCGCTGTGTGCGGTGGCGATGCCCATGTTCTTTTTGCTCCGAAACCAAACAAAGGAGCTGCTAGACCTCACTTCTCTGGTTAAGGCATTGGTGTCTCACAGTGGCCACCATCTCCAAACGACGGGCCCTTTCCCCAGGGCCTCATTCCTCCTAGAGGGTTTTTGTGAAATTTCTGAATTCTAGAGACCCAGAATTTTCCAAGGAAATTCTCCGTTCTGTCTTTGCTTGTTGGAATGTCTGGTTTTCCATTTTTTTCTTTATTATTATTATTTCTTATTTCAAAATATTAAGAGGTACAAATGTTTTTGTTATATGGACAGCTTTTATGATGCTTGAGTCAGGGCTGTAAGTGTCCCCATCACCCGAATAGTGTTCGTCGTACCCGTTAGATAGGTTTTTGCTGCCCAATTTTCTCTTAATATAAAAACCCACCCTGCTCATCAGCCTCACTGTGTTGTTCAAACTCATCCATCATAAAGAAGTCTGCTCTGTTTTTAGCTCGTCTCATGGAAATTTCATCCCTCAGCTGGGCCCAGTGGCAATTGATGGCAGATACAACCTACGTCCAGATCGTTGGGCCTAATTCGTGATACGACCACCATCTCTTTGGTTCGTATGCCCGCTCCTATTGGCTCCTATGCCCGCTCTGATAGCCACTTTCATTCTCACACATTGCTGGGACTTTCTCTAGAGAACAGCTGCCCAGGGACGAGATTAAAAACAGCCAGATGTGTTGGAACTGTATGGTCAGGCGCCCACCAGCAAAGGCATGGCCCCAGGAGTGGGTTTTTTGAGTTGGACTCCAGCGCTTCATCCCTCCCATCTCTCCAGGAGTGGAGACCGGCACACTCCAGCACCTGCCCTGCCCCCGGCTCACTGGCCCAGTTACAGTGAGCCCCTAACTGACCTGCCCCTGGGACCCCACCCTGCCAGCATCTCCCCAACAGCTACAGTATGAATAGTTCAGTTATCGGAAGGCCCAGATTCCTTGGTGCACACTAGACATACGCAGTGCTTACTTTCAGGTGAGAAGACAGCTATTTAATTGGTAGTAACTTTCCCCTAAAAGCGAAAGTCCTGGTGTGTCGAAAAGGTAACGTGGAAGGCAGATCATTATCGAGTGTTACCTGTGCCCCCTCCCGCACATCCCTGTTTTCCTAAACATTTCTGCCTGGAGAAGGTCCCTCATGGCCTAATAGAACCCGAAAAGAGGCGGGAGATTTGAGGGAGATTCAAGGCTCTAATTTGCACCCTTTCTGGTAATGAGACCTCACCCTAGCAAACGCAGCCATCCTCACACGAACAAGCCAAACCAGCCCTAAATTGGGATGATTGCGAGCATTTTCGAGAGCCTTCCACGAGTCCAGATCCCAGGAGGCATGGATCAGAGCTCAGCTGAAGTGCTTCGTTTTTGAGGGGGAATTAATATTCTTATCACTAAATGCACACTAAAGATTCGACAATAGACCAGCTTTTCTCTTTTGTTAAAAACTTGCAAGGAGTTGCTGAGTTGAAAGACAAAATAAATCTCCCCATCTGAGGAGGTAAGCGGAATGTTATTTCTTGTTTTTAGCAGAGCAGCCTCGGCGAGCTGCAAGCTGTCTTACTGCGGAGGGGAGACCCTGAGGGACCTCTGCCCGTTTCCAGCAAGTCTTTGCATGTGGTGTGTTTGTACTAGCTGAAGACCGCGCGTGGCTCTCTAAATAATTTACAAGTTGATTAATAGACTCACAGGGGTATAATTAGAAGAGGGAGAGACAGTGGGTACAGTAACCGGTACAGTGCTTGGGGGAACAGGAGCCTTTATTTTTTTAAAGAAACTTTCTAGGGTGCTGGGCGTTTGAAGATAAGTTGGGAAGAGCTCAGTGCCTCTTCTCTTTTGAAGTGGAAATAGGACAGTTTGAATCCGTCGAGTTTAATTTTTCACAAGCTTTAGGGGCCCCGCAGTGCAACTCCCTTTTTATTATTGAAAAAATTCTACATTTTTCTTTCATTTTTCTACACACACATACACACACACACAGTCCAAGCAGTAAGTAATAAACACATTAATTTACTTTTTTATTCAACATGGATTTTTTCTGCTTTGCCTCCCCAGATGTGGGGCTGGGTCCCCCTGTCGCCCCCACCCCCCGGAGCACCCCAGCAGGGTGGCCTGGAGGTTGATCAATGGACGCCCCTGTAATTTATGCATTTAGAGGACCCTCACCTCGGCCTGACAATGCTTTTGAAGTAGCTCCTTTTTTCAAGTCAAACTTTTGACTTCTCCGCAGGGACCGCTACAAAGCTTTCCTTATGGGAAGTAGGGAGGGGGGTTTGCAGCCCAGGAGGAAGCCGAGGCGGAGACGCCAAACAGAGCGGCAGGTACGGGAGGGGCTTGTGCTCCGAGGGCAGAGGGCCCGGAGCGAGGACAGGGAGATGCGGGGAGTCCACAGGCGCCTGCCCCCGAGGGCCCATCTTCTTGTTTTTTTAACCAGACTTTTGCTACAAAAGTGCACATTGTCTTTCTACGGCATCAAAATGACGCTTTGCCAGGGGGGCAGCACCTGTCACCAAAAGCTTCTTATTCAGTGGCCGGTCTAGAAGGGAAACTGAGGCAGTAAGGGACACTTGATTTATTCTTGCATCCGTTCAGCGAAATTCTCTCCCCAGCAAGAGTGGGCCCCAGGGCCAGGTCCAGCTTGTGTCGCGCTGTGCCTTGTCACCCAGCCGCGCCCACCACAGGGGAGCAGCTGCAGATTTTCTTGCTGGACTGAATGTTTACTGAGTGCTTGTTATGTGTCAGGCATCCAGATTACAAAGCGAAACCAAACCAAACCCAGACACTTCTGGGAAGTCCAAGGAGAGCCCAGAGCACACAGTGTCATCCTTGCTCCGATCAGAGCTTCTGGAAGCGTTTCCCTCTCCACCGGCAGCCCCAGTGGCCTCGGAGAAGAACAAAACCTCCAGCCCACTCAGCTGTGAAATCGTCTCTGACAGGCCTGACCCCGGAGGCCCGGCCCTGCTCCTCCAGCCAGGAGGTCTCCTGGCGCAGCGTCTGGGCAGCCCCTGGCACGGCCAGAGCTGCACTTGTGCCCCTCGCAGACCCCCTAAGGCAGGTGCAGCTTGAAGCCCCTTTCCCTCTGGAAATGTCCTCAACTGGCGGGAGCTGACACCAGTTCCTTCTTGTCAGGCTGTGAGTGGGGCTGACAGAGGAGGCGGCAGGGCCTGATGGGGGGATGGGGGGTCCCCTAGCGGCCCTCTGCAGCCCGTACACCTACAGTCAGGGACATAGGACTTGTTGGGGTTTGTCACCTAGAAGCTATCACCGAGGTGTCCCTGTGCAAGGGAGCTTGGCACAGCCATGCTGGATGCGGAGGGAGGGAAGCCCGGGGACCACACCCGGCGGCTTCACACCTGTCTCCGCGGCCCCGGCTGGCAAGGGGGCCGTGATGGTGGGGGATGACAGGGGCACTGGGCAGAGAGGGTGGTGGCAAGGTGGGGACAGGCAGACACAGGAGGTGGGGAGGTGGGGCAGAGCCTCCCCAGAGGACAGAGGAGAATCCTCTTCCCATCCTCCCTCCCTGGAGGGACCCCTGGGAGCCAGGGGCGGGAGAGCCTTCTCTCACCTCTCACCTCAGACCTCTTCTGATTTACCCCGTCCGTGATCTTGACTGCTAGAACTCTCGTCTCCTTCAGGCTTTGGTTGGTTTACTGGGAGATAAGGCGGACCTCATTTGGGACCCCTCCCAGCCCAGAATCCCCCGTTTCTGCCCGTGCTCTGTCTGCCTGCCCAACTGTCTGCTCCACAGGGCGGGGTGGGTGAGCCAGCGTGGCTCATGGCGGGAGCTCAGCTGATGTTTGTGAATGAAGCGGTGAGCATGTGGCATTTGACCTGGGTCCCTGTGGTGTGGACAGCCCAGGCAGGCCCATCCTCTGGCATCTGGGGCCCAGACGCTGCCCTCTGATGCCCACGTTTCTGGATAGGCGAGACCCCATTAGTCTTAAAGGAACGAAGAAGGGACAGGTGGTAGAGGGGTGCTTGCAGCCTGCTAGAGGCTGCGGTTACAGGTGCGGCTTTAGAATCATGCGGAATTGGTTCCAGGTCATACTGCCACTTCCCAGCTGTGTGACCTTGGGCGAGCCACTCACCTGTCAGAGCTCCCTTCAGTTCCCATCTGACAAGGTGAGCTTTCATAGTATCAAATGCATTGGCTTACTTTGTGTGTAAAATGACTGGTATCTGTAGAATGTTTAGCACTGTGCATGGCACAACCACAACAGATAATTATTGATTGCTTACTATTAGTAGTAGTAATGGAGTTGTCATCATCATAGTAGTAGTAATGTTGGTAGTAGCAAGTCCTGTTGGGTAACATGTATATTTCATATATGCATTTTGGGGTATCTCATTCTTTTCCCATGACTTTTCCCGGCTTTGGTGCCTGGTCCCTGTGGTAGCTGGGAACTGGCAAAGCTCCAGTTTGCCATAACCCTGGTGCTCAATGATCAATTGTAACAATCTAATCCCACAATTTGATGGCATAAAATGCTAAGTAGCTTATTATGGTCCTGATTTAGTGGGTCAGGATTCGGGCGGGGCATGGCAGGGAGGGCTTGACTCCACTTGGCTCTGCACTGACTTGGGCTTAGTTGGCATGGCTTGAACTGCTAACGGGAACTGGGCTGGCTCATTTGGGGACCTACATCTGGATCTTGGTCCTGGTGTCAACTTGGTTCCTCGGTTCGTCTCCACGTTGCATCTGCTAGGGCTGGTGTGTCCAGGACGGAGTCTTTCCCACGCCTGGTGCATCTCTCTCTCCTCGGAGCCTCTTGGTGTGGCTAGCTTGGGCTTCCCCACAGCGTGGCAGCCTCAGGTCAGTCGGTCTTACGTGATGGCTGGCTTCCCCTGGAATAAGCATTCCAAGGAAACAGTCCAAGGGCAGCAGTGGTTGGGGTGGGAGCCTGGGGTAAGCTTAGGACCTCAGAAATCCCAGAATGCACTTCTGCCTGATTCTGTTCATGGAGCTGGTGGATCAGGCCAGCCCAGAGTCAAGGGGAGGGGGATTGGATACATACCCCACACGCGGTGGGAAGAGTAGCAAAGACGGTGTGGCCATGTTTAATCTGCCACACTAGGGAAGCTTGATTTGAGCGTTTCAGTTTTGTTCAGGATTGGCTACATCATGGGCCTATAAGGCAGAACAGCCTCATAAATCCTCAGGAGCTGGAGCCGCAGGGTGACTTCAGGGGAGCCACCTTGGGGCTTGCTGATACCTCAGTGACCTTGGAGTCCGATTCTGTCCTTTTAAAGAGGAGGAAAGCCTGGTTGGGAGGTAAAGTGCCCTGCCAAGGTCAGGCTGCAGGCGAATGCAGCGTGGAGGGCAGAATTCAGGCCTCCTGCCTCCTCATCACAGGGCTGCTTCCAAAGGCAGGTGGGTGGCACGGAGGCTGAGGGAGCAGCCCCAGAGCCGCACTGTCTGGGTTTAAATCCCGGCTCCGTTAGCTGTGTGGCCTTGGGCAAGTCACTTCCGCTTTCTGTGCCTTAATTTTCTAATCTATAAAGTGGGATACTGTCACTACTTCTTTCATAGGGTGAAAAATACATGCATTAGTGTTTGTATTAAAGAAACACGTGCTTAGAACAGCGCCAGGCCATAGTGCGCACTATAGCATACGTACGTGTTAAAGAGACCATCGTGTCTTTTTCACCCCAGAAAACGGAGCTCGTGGTTTCGCTTCGTGCCTCCCCAGCAGCAGTCCATAAGACTTTCTTCTTACGGATTGCGTGGGCAACAGCATCCTCGCTGCCCTTGAGATGTGGGAGAAAAAACTGATTTTGAGCCTTGAATTCATTAAAATAGAAGGAAAATCATGTTCCTTAAACTCTTTGATCTACGGTGTACACGGAGTGAATACATCGCACTTCGAAACCACCCAGCTCACACTCAGCCTACCTGACCCCTTCTCGTTTTCCCAGATACTTCCGTGTTCCATTGAAAAAAGGTAAAAACGTACTTTAAGATAAGAATAATTATCAATTCATGCACAGTGTGGCTAGCTGAGCATTTCTATTAAATAAGCTTTATTAACTTTGCTAAGTGAAGTACCCGTTGTTTATAGAAGAATGTCTGCTTTTGGTCTTTTTCTAATCTAAAACTTCATTAGAAAGGGACAAATTGAAAAGTCCACCGTTAGGCAGCTCTGCCTCTCGGCCACAGACATGTCAGGGCCTCAGGGGCAGCGCGATCTTGTCCCTGCCTGTTGCCGGAGCAGACACTCGGACAAGGCAGATAGAGGGGCGGCTGCGCTGCAAGGGAGGAGGGGCACAGATGTACCCCCAGGGCTAGTGTGTTAAATACTTCTCTGGACTTGAAAAAATCCAATATTAAAAAATTGTTTTCTGGCACCCTTGTCTGCCAAGCCATTTCAAATGCTGTGGTTAAGAACCTAAAGATGTCTTAGGCAACATCCATTCCATCTCGTACCAAGGCCCAGCAAGACAGGAGCTTGTCTGGGGCAAGTGGCTTAAGTTTACCAAAGAGCAATCTAGATCCAGGGCGCTTCACCCACCCTGTGTAATTGCAGGGTGCGGCCCATCCAGCGGTCTCGGTTTGTCCTAGCTCTCCCTGCGGGCTTTAGAAATAAATGTTCTGTGTGTTATTGGCTGTCACTGGGTGCAGGACCCAGGATCGGCCAGCAGGTGGCAGTAAGTCACAGACAAACGGCCGCGGGAAGGGCAGCACCCGGCAGGGCCCGCACTTGACCGCTGTGGGTCCTTCTAGACACTCAGGACTCCGGTTACCGCTGCACGGAGGGCGTGTGGGCCCCAGCTGCCGGGAATCAGTCCCATCCGGGAGCGATGATCCCTGGGAAACGGCAGGAGTTTAGCTTTCGCTGAACCACAGGGACGGTAAGTCGGGGGCCTGGGGGCAAAGCGCCCAGAATTCCTGGGGACAAGTGTGAGCCCCGCTTGGTCAAGCACCAGGGTGTGTGAAATGGAAATTTAAAACAAGATCAAAGCCACCCTTTTCACTCCTGCACTGTCCTTGTTCTTTTCTAAGATTCTCCCCACCACCTGGGTCCCATTGGGCCCCTTCGGCGGTGGGTGGGACCTGGGCCCAGGGCCCGGGAGCTCTGCTGGGAGCTGGGAGGGGAAAGAGCAGCAGCTTTACGCGGACACTCACCTTTCTGCTGAGTTCGAGGAAGGTTTGAAGAAGGAAAGGAGTTGGAGGGGGGGTGTGGGTGTGTGCGGTGGGGAGGGTGTAGGCGTGTGGGTGTGTGCGTGGCGTTTTGTGTGTAGATGGGGTGCGTATAGTGTACACGTGCCATGCATGTGGGCGTATGTGCGCGGTGTGTAATGTGGGCATGGAGGTGTGTGGAGGGGTGTCTGTAGGCAAGTGCGTGCGTATGTGTGCTGTGTCTTGTAGGCGTAGTGTGTAGGTGGGCTTATGAGCGTGCATGTAGGGGTGGCGTGTGCAGGGCGTGTGGTGAGGTCCTCAGCTGTTTCTGATTTGCCCCAGGGCGCCAACAAGGTTAACCAGCTTATTGTGGGTCCATCAATCAACCTTGGGTCTTTTTTACCTTTAAGCGCTGGCTGAGGGAGCTATTCCTTTTCTTCTTTTTTGTCCTACCTTTTTGTGTCAACGCCAGCACCCTTTGTTCCCCTTGTGTCCCCCCACTGAGCCCCAGGGACACTAACTGCTGGGTGGAGAACTGCAGTCCATGCGGCCAGGCCCCGCGTGCAGACGGCAGGCGGCAGTGTGGGGCGGCGGGAAGGGCTCCGGCTCTCTCTGGGCCCTCCCCTACCTCCCACTCCACAGCTGTCATTGCGGGACATGACCAGGGGTGACAGAAGTCAGGCCAGTAGCCCAAGAAGAGCCAGTGCGGTCCAGTACCATCTCACGGGTGGAGGGACTCCTGTCCGGAGCCTTGGAGTGATATGCAGAGGGGAGATTGGTGTGGGGCCGGGGCCTTTAGACAGGACCCCTCCCCTTCAAGACAGGAGGGTGGGCAAGGGGCCAGGGGTGAGGGACCTGGGAGGATGGACCATGGCTCCCCATCACCCCTGTGCCACGCACACCCAGCCCAGCAAGGAACAGGTGGATTGAGATTTTAACAACCTTGAGGTCAACTCGAGGACTGCCATCTTTTATGGAAGATCTTGAGCGTGCACACACACACAAATCCGAAACCATGTGGTGTGTTCTTATGAAATAATGGGATACTTACATCTTGCACTTTGCTAAATTTAGGGTTGACAGGACCTTCCAGAGAGGTAGCCCTTGGCGCTAGCTTGTATGAAGGGTGAGATGTTAACTGTCAAGCCCAGAAATCAAGCCCGAGGCATCTGACTTAATGGTGAAAGACTTTAGACCACGCTGAAAGTCTCTATCTGCGAGGAGGAGAAAGGGAAAACGGACAGCATTATCAAGGGACTCGAAACTTCTGGCAGAACACGGCAGGCAAGGGCCGTTCCGCAGAAACTGCATTTTCGCTGAACTGGCTGGTCAGACCGTGTGGGGCTGGAAAAGTGAGTCGATAGGCCACAGGAAAAAGCAGAACAGCTGCAAAGAGGCTGGCGCAGGAGACGCGGGTGGGCGTGGGGGACCCTGCTGAGGGGCTTCCGGGTTCACCCTTCACCCCGGGCCCTGCACGGCTGCCACTGGGGAGAGACACTGACTAGGAAAGGTCGGTGGCCTCCATCTGCGGTTTGTCTTGACCCAGACGGGGCGACACGGAGACCTCCAACATGTATGGGAAACCGGTGCTGGGAGAGGACCACCGCAGCCCCTTAGCCACGCAGCCCCTGCCAGGGCTCTGAGAGCGACAAGTTGTCACTATTCCACACTAAAGTTGAAAGGACTTGTGCCGGGGTCAGAGCTTCCACAGGATCACCCAAGAGGGGCAGATACGGGCAAATGCCCACAATGCCAGGCTTCCGGGGAGAGCTTCTGGAACTGGTGGCGCTAAGAGGACGGAGACTACCCACACCCCGGGTCCCCCCAAAAGGGGAGCCACCTATGGGCTTCTGGGGAGATTGCATCCTTTGTCCCTTTGGAATGGTTTCTCATGGGGCCATTGCAACCTCTCTTAGGCATTAAGTAGTTTCCTCTAAAACCTGGCAGGTGCATTGTTCTATTCTCTACCTTTGATATGTGTTTAAAGTCTTCCATTAAAAAGATGGTTTTTTTAGAGGAAACTATTTCCTTTCTTTCTTTCTTGTTCACGCATGTGAGTCCCAGTCCACTTTCCGTGGCTGTCATTTACCTGCTTGTTTCTCATTCTGTCAAGACTTCTTCCATCTAGACCCGTCATAGGCTTCCTTCTGACTTAATAGAAACGTGGATGTTTTCGAGCAGTCACATAACGCCCCGGGGCACAGATGCAGCGCTCCGATCTAGCCTGTCCACACTGGCGTGTGTTCTAGGTTTCTTCCGCAGTCACCATGGTAAACAGAGCTGAAGTGGGCATCTCTGCACACACGCTTCCCTCTGTGCCGTCATCCTCATGGTGTAAGTTCTTGGAAACTTGGGTCAAAGGCATGTACATTTTAATGTTGATGCAAATTGGGAAATTCCTTCTGGAAATCTTTCAGTAACAGGCAAAAACGAAACAAAACAAAAAAATCTCTTTGTGTTCCTACTTTATCTTCCATTCTTCTCTCAAGTCAGATTTCTCCCTGGGTGAGAAACTGTCCTGTACTGGCTTGTAAGTGGCCTTACAAGGTGAGGGACTCAGAGGCTCTGGGGCCACTGGGCAAGGAGGCCACAGAGCAGTCAGGGGCATTCTGGGCCAGGGATCACAGTGCTGTCCCAGCTCGACACCCACTGGCTGTGTGACCTTGGACAGGTCACCTGCACCACGGCCTCTTTGGGCCTCACTTTCCCGACTTTGAAATGAGGGCGGTCAAGGGGGCGACCTTCCAGGCCCTCGGAGAAAGCTGCGATCAGCATGTCAGACCTCCCTGGGGCGCAGCTTGGTTTCCAAGCAAGACCTGATTATAGGGGATGACAACCTGAACATATCTGGCCCGATGCAGTCCTCACCCCCAAGCAGCCGAGCCCTGATGGGCCTGGGGTGTCAGCTAGGTCCACCATTTGGATCTCAGCCAAACGCGACCTCCTCCTAGACCCAGTGCAACAGCAGCCGCCCGTCATTTGGTTAATTTTCTTCGTAGTATCCGTGACTGTCCGAAATGGTTATTTACCTGCGTACTGGCTGTCTCCCCCTAGAACATACACTTTGGGAGCACGGAGCCCTTGTCTTGCTTGCCGTATCCTGCCGTCCAACACAGTGCCTGGGACGGCCCGGATGGCCAGTGACTGTCCCCATCACTGGGAAAGGCTTATTTCTGTACTAGCTTCTTATTTAGGTGACAATGTCTGTAAATATGTAGGGTAGACTTGGACTGGCAAGCTCCAAGGCGGATTTCTCCCCCACGTTGTTTTAATTCTCTATTTATTTATCTGTACGGAAAACGCAAGGTTTCCAGATCAGAGCAGACGGATTACTTAGTCACACAGTGCACTTAGAGCTGGCTCCCGCGCCCAGCTCCTCCCAGGGCGAGCCGGAAGAAGCCAGCTGCAACCGGGTGCCCCGGGGCCGTGGCACAGGAAAGCAGCCCCGACGTCATGACGCTGGAGCTCGTGGAGGGCAGTGGTGCCAGCTCGCCCCCAAACCGTACCCTGGAGTGGGAGCTCTCCTTTCGAGTTGCAGAGGAGGAGGTCTTTAGGTTTATAGCCCCTGAAATGTAAACAGATGTCTCCAGGCAGAGGTCCCTAAGTCTCTCTGGCAGTCCCTAACTTGCAGGGTTCGTTTGCAGTCAGTCATCCTTTATCCCGGGCGCCGGCAGTCTGTGCTCAGACGCCCTGACCACGGGGAGACACGACAATATTCATGAAGCATCATTTCCTGACACTCCGCTCCTGGATTAAAAAATAACAGCCACCATCTTTGAATGTTATGCGTGATGTTCCCCATCACGATGGATCCTGTTGTCCCCATGGGGCAGTTAGAAAGCTGAGGCTCAGAGAGGTAGACAGACTGGGGGTGAGTCGGCCCCGAAGGGCAGGGCTAAGATGAGACCGGATTGGTGAGCTTTCCTCCCTCCCACCTGGCTGCCCCAAAGTCTGGTCAAGAAGGTGTTTGGAAAGGGAAGCGTCCTATTTACTCCACATCCATTATGTGCCAGGCACGGAAAGTGAGAGCGATGTGGTCCTTTGTCGTCAAGAGACCCACCATCTTTCGGGAGAGGCAGATACTAGACAAAGAATTACCCAGAGAGAATTTCCCTGTGATAACAGGGTGGCAAGTGAAGAAGGGCAAGAAGGACAGGTGCCACCCAGGCTGGGGACTGTCCCTGGAGGCTCCTCTGGGGAGGGAACGTTCCTCTGTGGCCCTGGGCAAGGTGTGGGGAAAAGATGGAGGGGACAGCATGGGCAGGGAGAGGCGAGGGCTGGGGAGAGCCACCCCGGAGGAAGGCGGGACCCAGACCAGCCAGGCCCTGTTGGTGTGGACAGGAGACTGCTCTATCCTCGGAGCCACTGCAGGTTTTAAGCAGGGGAAGAGATGGGATTAGGTCTATCAACTTCTTCATGTTAGATAGCCAGATGTTGTTGTTAAAGCAAATTCCCTTTTCTGCTCTTTCCTAGAAACTGGGGAAGAAAGGTTGAAGGACATGAGAAAGAACAAATTTAGGGAAATGCAAATTACTTAGAATGAGGTTTATGGTTCTTTGGCCACAGGGCAGTAACCCAGCAAGTCACAGCCGCACAGGAAAGTGGCTGGTAGTGATTTTTCTGCATCTCGCATTCCCACATTCACCTGGCTGCCAGCCTGGGTCCTTCTGAAAGGTTAGGGCCACTTGCCAGACCCACAGGTGGCTGGTAGGAGGGGAACCGTACAGCTTCCAGAGAAAGTGTCACATTCGCTGCCACTGTACCTTTAGGAACCAGCTCCACACGGGCCACAGTCATGGCAAACAGCGGTAATATTTACCAAGTATTTCTGGGAAAATGAGTGCAAAGTGCAGGAAATGAGTGCAAATCGCTGGGACGCAGTACATTGGCAACACAGGACATTTAATGAGTCTGGGAAGAGAGAGATGTATTTCAGGAAAATGTCACTTGCAGCAGAGTAAACAAGAGGCTTCTCCGCAGAACCATATTTCAGTCTCCGGTTATAACTAGAGCTGTGATTCTTACGAGAGATTCGGTTCTGAACGTCAAGGAGGGAGAACTGGGGGAAGGAGCCAGGCTGGGGTTGCTTGTGGATCACAAATCAGCAGTGTCAGGGCCACCAACGCGATCCTGTTTGAGGGAAACTAAAACTTACCTGGGGCTGACGTGCTCCCATGAAGAGTGTTCGCTACAAAAACTGGATCCCTGCAGGGGTGCTGTGGTCTGAATGTTTGTGTCCCCCCAACATGTGTATGTTGGAACCTAACCCCCAACATAATGGCATTAGATGGGGCCTTTGGGAAGTGGTTAGGTCCTGAGGGTGGAGCCCTCACGGATGGGATTAGTGCCCTTATGAAAGAGACCCCCGAGAGACTCCACACCCCTTCCACCAGGTAAGGATGCAGCGAGAAGGCACCATCTATGTACCAGAAAGTGGGCCCTTATCAAACACTGAGTCTGCCTCGGCCTTAGACTTCCAGCCTCCAGAACTGGGAGAAATAAATTCCTGTTGTTTCCAAGCCACCCAGTGTATGGTATTTTGTTAAAGCAGCCCCAACAGACTAAGGGAGAAAAACTGCCTAAATGTCACTGAAGGGTTGGGAACTACCATGGCTGCAGATGGGGATGGTTATCTTGTCAAGGTCAGGGAAAGGTCGAGGTCAAGGCCACCCAGTGCATTTCTCACCTCAGGCAGCCATGTTCCTCCTATTGTGGGGACTGCAGAGGGACCTGGGAAATAGGCACCCGCAGCCTTGTCCAGGTGGCTCCATGCGGCTCCACCTAAACCCGCCTCTTCCCCAGCTCAATCTGCGGTCAGGCGAGGTCAGGCGCCCACGGGCCACGGAGCGGCAGACGGCATTGCGCTCACTCGCCTCCTTTCCCTGCAGTTCCCGACAGCCTCGTCGTGAAGGTGCTCAGCCAGCGCCTGGACCAGCAGGACAGCATTCAGAAAGGGTGGGTGCTGCACGGCTTCCCGCGAGACCTGGACCAGGCGCACATGCTGAACAGCCTGGGCTACCGTCCCAACAGGTGAGCTGCCCCGCAGGCCGCAGCCCTGGCCACGCCCTGGCACCTTCCCTCCAGGGCTCGGCGGAAGGGTCTATTTGACAGCTTCCACGTGCTCCCGAAGTGGAATTTCTCTTGGTCACGCCATTGCCACCCGCCCCCCCTACCCGATTTGCCCTGCAGACTAGGAGTCAGCCTTGGGTTCAAATCCGGCTCTCACTGCCCTGGCTGGACAAAACAGTGGGGAACACCAAACAGTGCTGCCTGCCCTGCGGGGTTGTCATACAAATCAGCTGACGTTTCCTTCTACTGTTTTCACGGTTTCATTTTTACATTTAAACCGTTGATGTAGCTGGTATTTACTTTGATGTGGATATGTGTATGAGTTCCTTTTTTTCCCAAATGGCTAGCCATTTTTTCCAAAACAGTGGTGAATGTCGTTGAATAGTCTGTCCTCCCTCCGCCAGTCTGAACTCGAGAGTTCACCACAATTGTGTGTATCGTGGAAAGCAACAGAGCCTACCCGAGGGAAAACACGCAAAGGCTGCTTCGTCAGACCTCGCAACAGCAAGGGGGCGGCCGCCGCTGCTTGGTGCTGTGGCGGAGACCGGAGGCCGGCAGAGTGGGCAAGGCCGCGGCGCAGCCGTGCCCTGACCGGAGCCGTGGGGCCTCCTAGAAGCAGGGCGTCCTGCGCGGCTGGGTAAGGGAGCACGTGTGGCTCTCTCGGGGTGGTCCTGCACTGGAAACAGTGGCAAAGGCCGGGGGGAGCTGTCAGTTACTGACAGTCCTGGCCACGGGGCCGACTGCTGCAGAGACCGTGGTTCGGCTTCCTGGGCAGGTGGCTACAGGCTGTGGGTTCGAGTTCTGTTTTTATATATGAGCTGGCCCTTGTCCGGGTGTTATGTCCGCGGGACCACACGGCTGAACTACTTCAGTTTCTCACACGCTACTTCGGCAGTCAGTGTGGGACAAGGTCCTCTCACGCTCTTCTTTACTGTCTACTTTGTATGTTTACTATTCGGAAGGAAGACGATAACCATTGTATCGTGTACAAGGGAGAGTGACGTTGAAATTTTAAATGGGATTTGCTTAGATTTATAAACGGATGTATTGTAGTTTGACGTGGAAATATCCTGCCTTTGCCCCTGAGTGAAACTATCAGCACTCTCTTCAGGCTCACACTTTTTGAGTGTGTTTCTAGGTATTATATTATCTCTCATTCTTCTTGTTGATATTATGGTAAGGTATTTTCATCCCACATTTTCTAAATGGATTTTCAGGAGTATAGGAAAGACATTGATTTTGGCTTATTCATTTTATACTCCAGCCTCCTTCTAGGACTCTCTTACTATTTCTGATAGTTCTTTAGTTGGTTTTCTTGGGTTTTCCAGGTGGACAATTATGTCATCTACGAATATTCATCTTTTTGCCTCTTGCTTTTCAAATGTTTATACTTTTCTTTTTGCTCTTGTTAGGCAGTACTTGCAGAACAGGGTCATTATTGACAGGGTGGTTTTTTCTTGACCTAAAGGGCTGTCGTGGTACGCTACCATTAAGGCACTACCGGCTTTCGGTTTGGGTATATACAACTTTTATAAAGAAGTATAGCTTCATGGATTTAAATTGGAGTTGATGTTGAATTTTATAAAGACTTTTTCAGCATCTTTTCAAACAATTTAATATTTTTTCTCTTTTGATGTACTGATGTAACGAATTATGTGACTAGGTTTCCTAACAGCAAGTCAGCCTTTCATTCCTAGAATGATGTTGGCTTAGTCACGGCACACTGTTCTTTCAATACCGCTGTGGAAGATAGAATTTTTGCCCGTATGGCCTTTGCCCTCTGGTGTGACACCTCTGAATGTTATGTTATGCAACAAAAGGGACTTTGCATATGTAATTAATCCACCTGGCCGTAGAGAGGTCATCCTGGACTATCCAGGTGGGCCCCAAATGATCAATGAGCCCTAAAAGCAGAGCTCTCTTCTGTGCGAGGGAAGAAGAGGAAGACAGAGGGGTTCGAGGCCTGACACGCCATTGCTGGCTCGAAGGTGGGGGTGGGGAGCTGTGAAACCTGAGCAGGAAATGAATTCTACCAACAACCAGTGAACCCCAGGTAAGAACCGCAGCCCTGGCCAACACCTTGATCTTGGCCCGGTTAGACCCATACCAGATTTCTGACCTACAGAAACTGCGAGGTAATAAATTTGGTGTTTTTAAGCACCTGAGTTTGTGTCACTATGTTATGGCAGCTATAGGAAACAGGTGCTGCTGGGCTATACTGGTTACATTTTTGTTTAGGTTTTTTGTGTTAATATACGTATGTAAGATGGATTAGAAATTTTTGCTTTTTTTGTACTTTGTCAGGCTTTAGTATCAGTGATAAGGTAATTTCATGGATTTTCATTCTCTCTCCATATCTGGGAGAGTTTTGAGCTGTTTCTTGGAGCTGACTCTTTCGGGCAAAGGTAGTTTGTTAACAGTTCGATTGATTTTGTTCACTGTGTTTAGTCGATTTGAATTTCTCTCTTGTCTCATGCTTGGTCTTTTCCTAGAAAATCATCCCTTTCCCCTGTGACTGTAAACGTATTAACAGAATTTGAATATCTTGTGGATTTTTCCCATTTGTTCTGTATCTGTGGTTATTTCCTCTTTATTATTGCTTGTTTTATGTATTTGTGTTTTCATCCTTTTCGAGGATTAGTTTAGTAGCCTGACTTTTTAATTTTTTTTTTTTGCCAAGGAAAGCTTGGATTTATTTATCAATTCTACATTTTTTCCTGTATTCTATATCCATGAAATTTTGTTTCTCTTGATTAATGACTTCTCTTTCTGTTGGGTTTATTTTGTTCTTTTTCACAAAAGTATAAGCAAAATGCGTAATTCACTTATTTTCTATATTTCTTGTTTGGTACGAAAATGGTAAAGGCCTTGAATTGTCCTCTCTTACAACTTTGGCTATGTCTCATAGTGTTTTCTTTTCTTTCTTTTTTTGAAAAGGTATTCTGAAGGTATGATTTAATTTTTTCTTACACTTGAGAGTGTTTTAGGAGAGTTTAAAAATGTTTCTAGGTAGTTGGTATTTTTGTTATTATTTCATCTTTCATTATTAGTTTTTCATTTTAGAGAATTTGTTTAAGTACAACCTCTAAATTTTTGGAAATTATTTATTCTGTGAATAATTATTCAACAGGTTTTTGAAAATAGCGTGTATTTTAAATTTAAATTTATATAATTCAATGTATGTATTAAGCCAAACTTATAAAATAATTTTATTATTTAGATCCTCTATATCCTTGCATCTTTTTTCTTATTGTTATTTGTTGATGGTGGTGGCCTATCAACCTGTCAAGGACTAAGAGATTTGTTAATTTCCCATTAATAGTATATTTCTATTGATATTTATTGTATTTCCTACAGTTTTTGATTTATTTGTTTTGGTGCTATGTTATTTAGTGCATAAAGGTTTATGTTAGCTACGTGTTCATTGTGAAATGTATTTATGATGGAAGTGGCCATCGGTGGCTGACAGCTGCTTGTCTATTTCCATATTCATTCTGTCTTTCCTCCTCAGTAACAAAACAGCAGCTTTTGGAGGAGCGTGTTGGTGTCTGAAAAGAAAAGACGCCATTTTCCAGTCTTCTTTACAGTTACATGGAACCACAACACCAAGCTCTGACCAATGAGAGGTATAGGCAGACAGCTGTCTGGCTCTTCAGAAAACCTGCTGTAAGGGAGCTAACTCAGCTAGAAGGTGTTAGATCTTTGTTTGTTTTGCCTTTCCTTTCTTACTTTCTGTTTCTCCTGAAGTTAATAATCACCTTTCTTTTTCACTTACCGAGTTTTCTTTGTACCTATTTGTTAATTATTTCCATGCCTTTTAAGAGCCTCTCAGAATAATTTTCCACAAAGGCTATCATATTATATAATCTATCAGTTCCAGTTTTTTTCTTGGTCACACTCATTCCGCTCCTGTTTGGACTGGTTTTTCTTTAAGCTTATTAAGTGGCTCACATTCCAGGACTTTTCTTTACTATGATCATGTAATACTATAATACTTTTCTGTACTGTATTTCTTCTGAGTTGCAGTCCCTGTTTTCTGAATCACACATCTTCCTCTTTCTTACATAGTCCCTTGGTTTGACATAACATAACCTCCTGTTGCTTCTCAAGTTAAAAGGATAGTTCAACAGCGGTAGGCTGTTATACCTGCAACACATCTGCTCTGAATTGAAGTGGTCACCTTCTGTGACTGGTACGCAGATGTCATCCTGGGATTCCCACTCACTACCACACTGAAGATTCTCTTCACCTCACTCCCATGTTAAATATTTTATTTCTGTAGTATGTGGCTTCTGTTCTTGGTTTACTGCCTTGTTTTGGTTGAGCACATCCATCAGTAGCTTCCTGAGAAAGGTGGCATGGGAGGTAACTTTTCTGAGACCTTGCATATCTAAAGGTGTCTTTATTCTATCTTCTTACTTGTTGGATGAGTTGGGCGGGTGAGAAATTGTTGGCTGGAAATCCTTTTCCCTCAGAATTTTGAATCTCCAGTGTTGCTATTAAGAAGTCCAATGCTAATCTGATTCCTGATCCTTCATATGTGACTTTTTTTTTTCTCTAGAAGTTCGTAGGATCTTCCCTTTGTCTCCAAGGTTCGGAAATTTCATAGCGAAATTTCGCTTACATCCTTGGTATGGATCAAATTTACTCCATTGTATCAGAAATTAATCTGGAAACCTGTGTCCTTCAGTTCTGGGAAATTCTCTTGAATTATTTTGTTAATTATTTCTTTCTCTTCTCTTTGTAACTTCTGTTATTTCGGTATTGGATCTCCAGGACTGGCCTTCTAAATATATAAAAAGGTATATTTTTTCTCGCGTACTTTGGGGGTTTTTTGCTTGTGTTTGTGGGGGAGGGTCAGTTTTTGTTTTGGGGTTTTTTTTTTGTTGTTCTTTCTGGGACATTTCCTCAACTTTCTCTTCCAACCTTTTAATTGAATTTCTAATTTTTGCTGTAATGTTTGTTTATTTTTATAATATTCAAGAGCTCTTTTTTTGTTTTGTGATATTTCTTTTGCAGTTTCTTGATCTTGTTTCATGGATTTGTTTCTCTCTTGAAAATGTTAATGACATGTTCGATTTTGTAGGACGGTGAGGGGAGGGTTTTCCCTCCTGCATAGTCTGTTTCTATTGAATTTTTGTTTGTCTTAGTCTCATCCTTTCTTCATAGAGTCTTTTTCTCCCTAGATGTGGGATTACCCTTGGTTGTTTGCTCATGTCTAAAAGTGGGACACTAAAAAGCTATTTGGAAGCTCCTGGTGCATGGCAGAGACCCTAGATGGAGCCTTCACTGTGGGGTGACATAATTAGGCCATTCGTGCAGAACCTCCCACTAAGTGTCAACATTCTTAGGTCTTTTCCTCTGTGCTGCTCAGATTCCCCAGAGAGGACTTGTCCCATCTCCTGCTGGAGGGCAAAGGCCTTGCTGCCAGGGTCTGGGGGTCCAGGGGAAGCAGGACCGTGGGAAGCGGGGTGGGGCGAGCAGGTCTCACATACTGCGTGTGGGATCACATTTTTACCTAATTCCCCTATGTTTGGTAAAGACTCGGACTGGCAACTGTACTTAGCATTCTTCAGTCCAAGAGCCTGTATTTTATCTTCTCTCGAGAGTAAGTTTTTAACTTCCACCGAAGTGGCGGAGAGATGTTCGCTCAGCTGGATGGCGTGAGGAAGGGATCTAGGACTTACTCTCTTCTCAGACAAATTTCAACCAGTCCTTGTTTTAGCCACCAGTTCCACGGTGGCGCCCGAGCCCGAGCCTATGAGCATTTTCTGGTGAAGACTGGATTGATTCTCAGCTTTCCTGCTCCTGATTTAGGACTCATATGGTGTCTTCTGTTTTCCATCTTTTTTTTTTCTGGTGTGTGTTTCCTTTGAATTTTGTTCTTGTTATTGTTAACTTCTCATCTGCTCCCCTTCCATTAACTTAGAAAATGATCCAATCTGTTTCTAGTTTTACTAGTCTCTTCACATGATTTGATTAAGCCTATGTTTCTCAGTTTGTCAGTTTTGAGTGCAACAGAATATCTTGACTCCTTCAGATGGAAGAGGAAGGGAGAAAATGACCTCACATGTCCCACCTCCTCGTCCTCCTCCCCACCTGCTCTCCACTTTGGGGAGGCAAGGACAGACACTTCCTGAAAGTTTTTGTGCCAGTCTATTATACACAGATTATTCTTTTTAATCTGTATTGATTAAGCTTCTCTTTCTAGAAATATAATAATTACATTCTGGTTTTGGCTATAATTACTATGTTTATGAAGTTTTCAATTCTCTCTAAAACTAGATTAAGAATTCAACACCTGGTGTTTATGTAATTCAACCTCCTCACTTATTAATTTTGATTTATCTGTCATTTGAATGGATTACACCTTTGAGTCATTTTCAGCAAGGGTACATAAATACTAAACTTTCTAAATTCTTGCATACTTGAGAAAATGTCTCTGTTATTCTTACTTGCAAACAACATCTGGCAAAAAATTCTTTGATAGTGTTTCTTCTCCCACCCCGCCCCTGCCCTCAGCATCCTAAATCTTTTCTACACAGTCTCTGACGTCTTCTGGGGTTGCAGTCACATTTGAGACCAGCGAGAATTTTTTCCATCACAGAGAATGTGCTTCTTTTTAGGATCTCACTCTCTCTTTCCCTC
>RJWJ010029538.1:0-20512 GCA_004363605.1 Indri indri
AAATGGCACTTAAGTGGTGGTGTAAGGCTGCTTGGAGAAAATCTTTTGAGTTTTGATAGAAATGAGATTCAGAAGAAATAATAAGAGATCACATTGAGTGATCACATTATGTGCCCAACCCTATACAAATAGGTTTATACTCATTGGATCCTCACAACCCTACAAGTAATTACATTGTTAAATTCATCTTGCAGAAGAGGAAAATGAAGCTTTAAGGTTTTGGCTTAGTCAGATAGGCAGAGCCAAGATGTGTAGAAAAGGTATGTCTGACACCAAAATATGTACTATTTAATTCTTATCATCCTCTAGTCTACCTGCCTCCTCCCCATCACTCCACATAATTTCTCATATCTCTTCCATTTGGCCATGAATTGAGCTTTATTTATACATTGCTTGGGGCAGCTAAATCAGAACTTTTGTCATAATGGTGATTTGTCAAATACAGATGGATGAGTGAATGCAAGAATGAATGATGTATTTGCTAATTTCACTCACTTGCCTTCTGTTTATTTCATCAGCAAAAACTAAATGAGAACAAATATCCTTTCATCTGCTTTATTTCATGTTCCTCAGTAATGCTGCAGAAACTCTGAACGCTGAATAAAAGAACTTCCAGCTGCATTTATGGGGCCCCCAGGTCAAAGAAAGTAAGAAGATATTTCCTTTCCTGAAGACATTAAACACTATGAGCCAATCTCTGGGGCTTATCCCACTGTCATTTATAGATTTTCAAGAGAACTGTGATCTGAACCCAGAAAGTACCAGGGAGGCCTTGCCCACTCTACTGGGAGAGAAAGGAAACAATACCTGTTACTCACTCATGATAAACTGGAAGAGTCGCAAATAGCATATAGGTAATTTCTCCATCCATATATAGCCATGAAACTAATTAGAGAGTTGTTTATAATTATAATAACGAAGGAGAAGGACAGAGGGCAATGAGGTGCTAAACAGGTGATGCACCCATTTTGGGGGCCTCTGGGAAAGCTTCCCTTAGGAAGTGATATTTTAATTGGAACTAAAAGAGGAAACAGATAGCTAAATTATTAATAGAAAATGCATTCAATATCAGTGACAGTTGGGTTGCTGAAACGGAGAAATGCCCAAGGCAGATGGAATAGCATGAGTAAGAGTTTAAAGCAGAAAGGACCAAGAAACACTTGTGGCATTGAAAAAACTGTGGGTGAATTTGGGGGATTGGAGTCCTAAAGCCACACCAACCTTGGAAGAAGGGAGGTTACCAATTAGAGAGAGAGGGCGAGAGAGAGAGAGAGAGAGAGAGAGAGAGAATTTCTTCATCCTGCATAACTGAAACTTAGTACACTTAGACTAACATCTGTTTATTTCCTCCACACCTCAGCCCCTGGCAACCACAATTCTTCCCTCTTTTTTTTTTTTTTTTAATTTCAGAACATTAATATTACGGGGGTACAAACACTTTGGTTGCATATATTGCCTTTGCACCACCCACGTCAGAGCACCAGCATGCCCATCCCTCAGAAAGTGCAGCTTCTGTATCAGCACTTGCTTCTTCACCTTGCACTTTTATGTTATGAAGACGGCTTCTTTCCTTAAACCTCTGAACTAACCTCTCCTAGCTTCAAACTCTGCTTCTGTGGCTTCCTCACCTCTCTGTCTTCACAGAATTGAAAAGTTAGGGACTTCCTCTGGGTTACGCTTTGGCTTAAAGGAATGTTGAGGCTGGTTTGATCTTCTTATCAGACCAAACTTTCTCCATATCAGCATTAAGGATGTTTTGCTATCTTATCATTCATGTGTTCTCTGGAGGAGCACTTTTAATTTTCTTCAAGAACTTTTACTTTACATTTACAACTTGGCTAACTGTTTCATACAGTGGCTTAGTTTTTGGCCTATCTTGGCTTTCAAGCTGCATTCCTCTCTAAGCTTAATCTCATTTATAGCTTTTGATTTAAAATGACACATGCAACTCTTCCTTTCACTTTAACACATAGAGACCATTGTAGAGTTAATTGGCCTGATTTCAATATTGTTTTGTTTCAGGGAACAAGGAGGACCAAAGAGGGGTGAGACGGATGGGGGAAGGGCTGGTCAGTGGAGCAGTCAGAACACACATAGCATTGACCTATTAAGTTTGCCATCTTATACTGGCACAGTTTATGCTACCCCAAAACAATTAAAATAGTAACAGCAATACTCACTGGTCACTGATCACCATAACAAATATAATAATGATGAAAACGTGTTAAATATTGGAAGAATACTAAAAGGTGATACAGAGACAGGAAGTGAGCTCATGGTATTGGAAGAATGGTGCCAATAGACTTGCTCATTTCAGGGTTTCCATAAACCTTCAATTTGTGTAAAAAAAAAAAAAAACACATTATGTGTGAAGTGCAACAAAATAAGAGTATAATAGAATTATATATGCCTGTATATACTTACATGATTTTAGTTGTAATTTTAAAACATAAGCATTTTAAGTGTGTACCCAATGAATTCCAAGATTCTACCATCAGTAATAGAAAGTTAAAAAAAAATCATATGAAGAATGATAATTCAAATGATTTAAAATTTTCCATTTGTGGTAAAATCTGTTATAATTTTTCTGGGCAGTGAGTGTCTTTAAGTTCAAGTGTACCCAATCCATAGATACTTAGGGCCCTGCAGGATCTCACAGTAGCTCAGAACATTTCAAAAATGACCTCTGGGTCTCAACTTGAAATTGGGACTTCAAGTTCACGGTTATCAATAAAACACTACACATGTCATGACATTCTCAAATTTATCTGCTGTGTTTCTTTGACATGTGGAGAACTATATTGCCTTAATTTATTAGCGGTGCTTCACATCTGACATATGTCCCCCAGGCATTGGTGATAGTCATCTCTAAAGGAAACTGTAGTCAGGATTCTGGGCAGGACAAGATGAGAATTAGCTGCCTGTCTACTTCTTTATTTATCTTCAAATGTCAGCACTCTGCTCTGGAATATTTGATAAGTAGGCATCATTGATTTCTCACACAGGCATTAGCTGAGAACTGGGGCTAAGAAAAAGTCTAATTGAATCATATTGCATGACAATATAAATGAGATGTGTTTACGGCAGGTCAAAAAAGTAACACATACAATATTGTGTAACAGCTATAATGACAGTTGTGCTTACTTCTAGATAAGACTTTTTATCAGTTCAGGGCTAGTTACAGCACATAATACATGGAACCAGGGAAAACTTGGCAGTAAGCACCACAAATTACTGGAGCTGAGCTAGGATCAACTTATTGTCAATAGCGCAATTGTCATTCTTCTGAAATAAATGTGGCATTGGCACTCCTAATTATGTTATACTTCTCAAAATTCTACAACTGAACTGTTTGCTCTTGCTCACTCACTGGATTAAATATATATATATACATATTCCTTTCAAAGATATTCAGGTCTTCCATGATTTGGCCCTGTGTAGTTTTCCAACCTCATTGTCACTACTTACATTATAATATTACCAAATTATTTTATTGCTCTTCGAAGACACTGGGTCCCCTTATGCCTCTAACCAATTGATTATGTTTACTTAACTTTTCTGTCTTAACTCAAACCCCACCATTTCTGTGAAGCCTTCTTTTGTTTGCCCAAATATAGGAATATCTTTTCTTATATTCTCAACCATCCTATAAATACAGTAGCTATATTATAGTAACTGCCCTATTATATTGTAATGTTTTTCTTCACCTGTCTTTCCACTAGTCTGCAGGCATTTTGAGGACAAAGTTCTTCCTTTCTGGGATCTTTAACACCTAGAACAGTGGCAGACACATTGTAGGTACTGATTTAAAAAATTGATAAATGAATAAAAATAAAATGTATTGAGTATTAACTGCTCTAATTAAAAGAAAAAATACTGTAATGGTTTACAATAAGAATCATCAATATTGAGACAAAGAAATTTATGTTCATGGCTCTGAATAGTCAATAAGAGATCAAATCATAGTTATTCCAAATGGACTTGTGTAACATCATGTCCAATGTAAGCTGGTTAGGGAAATTACGTGGTTAAAAAATTAATTATCTACCTTAAAAACTAGAAACCACAGTGAGAATTCTTATGATACCTATATTACATAAAATTATTCTTTAACAAAATAGACACTTCCTCTTTATTTGGTCTGTCTTGAGACCATGGATTTTTGTTTTCCATCTTAATAAAGTTATTTTTTATGGTAATTGTTCATTACCTTATGAAGCCTTTTGATGAAAAGGCAATGATTCTAGGTGAGCAACAACAATCATGAAAGTCCCTTTAGGGAAATTTTTGGGTAAATTCATTTCCAAGTCATGACCGTAGTATGTTTCTATTTTAGAAGAAAATATCAGCAAGGATATATAGAGATGACATAAAAAGAAACTAAAACTATATCATCCAAGGTTTTAAAAATATTCTAATTATTCCAAAATAAATATGTACTTAAAATATCCCAGGGACTTCCAGAATATTCCACAGAAAACAAAAAAAAGGCAGAGATTACAGAAGTAATAGAAATATCTGTAAACTGAACATTGATGGTACTGAAGGGTTACATTGAATTTACCAATAGCCGTTTTTGATACAAGGCAGGATTCAGATGGATATTCTTTGAAAATTTAGAGTTTAATTCAATTAAATAGACATTTGAGCTAATTTCATAGCAGGTACCTTATTAATCATTGGGATACTGCAATCAATAAATTATAGACCCTGGCTTTGTGTGGTTCAGAGTCTAGGAGGAAGCAGAGCAGTGCAGTGAATAAAGCCCACATTATGGAGTTCAATGGACTTGGACTTGAATACTTCAGCATCAAATTATTAGCTGTGTAATTAGGGCAAGTTAATCTCTCTAGGTCTTAGTTTATTTTCCCGCAGAAATCAAATCATAATGGTATTAATAAATCACAAAGCTGCTATGGAGATTACATAAGAAAATTCCTGCAAAGTGTTTGAAAGAACCTGGCTGGGAGTAAACACACAAATATATTTTAGCCAAGAAAGTTAAATAATCATTTTCCTAATTTACATTTGTGTAGGTCCTAGGTCTAAAAGAATATTATCAGTCCACAGTAACCTAAGAATTTAGACAGCGTATCCTAATTTCAAAGATAATTTTTTAAAATCACTAAAAATTGTAACTCATTTCTGAAGAAGAGTCAAGTAAAGATTGTTAGGGAACAGGTATAGGTGGGCGGCGTTAACCACGGGAAAAGGGGAGGGGGCAAAAAGGAGGAGACCAATGAGCATTTAGAACCTAATCCGCAATGGCAGCAGAAACTTGCAGTTAAGGACTTTTCCTGGCCAGGACCATGCCCAGAACCTTAGGAGTTCATGTCAAAAGGTGACCTTTTCCTCATTAACACACATTAACATGGTAAAAATCATACCCACTAGTGCCATGACAGTTTACAAATTCTATGGCAACTCCTGGAAGTTATCCTATAAGAATTAAATTGGGGAGGGCCCTTAGTTCTAAGAATTCTCCATCCTTTTTCTCAAAAAGATAATGAATATCCCACCCGCCCCCCATTTAGCATATCATAAGGTGTAGATATAAATGCAGAAGTGTGGTGAAACCTCAGGGTCTTCTCCACTCGGGGAGATAGACCCATTTCTCCTCAGAGAACGACCTTTCGCTTTATACTTCTGTGCAAAGAAGCCTGCAATAAAAGCTGCTTGTGTGGAAGTGTTAGTGTCTATCATCACTGTTGTACCAGCCTGGCTTGTAATTCCTTCAAGCCAGGAGCCAAAGAACCAGGGCAACACCTCTAAAAAAATCAACACTGACAAAGATTCCATATGGTCCTGGTAAGAGGTAGATACAAATAAATGGTTTTCTGTTCAATTTTAGGAAAACTTCATTTTCATCAGAATCGTCTAACCAAAAATAGAGTGACCTGCTTCATGAGCTAATATGTTCTCAGCAATCAGACTTATCAAACGCCATCGAAGAACAATTTGAGATTATAGAGAGATTAAGACAAGCAACAATTTAGAAATAATTAATAACAAGCAGTTGATCCAACCAGATGCTACAAAAAGTCTTCAACATTGAATCTATGGCCATTTATTTTGCCACAGAGAGAAGGTCACAATCAAATTTTCACTGTCACTTTACCAATCAAACTGTGTTCTGGTTAATTAAAGGCTACTTTTAGGGCAACTTACTAACTGTGCTATGAAACTATTGATTTCCCAATTGTTAGCCATCATTTTGCTTTTCTGGTCCCCCAAAATGGAACCACAAAATCAAAATAATCACAAATCATTGATGAAAGGGCTGTGTGTTATTATTCCACACTAAGTTTTCTCTTTATTTGGATTTGTTCTCAAAGCTCTGAAAACAATGTGCTTTTTCCCATTATTGTAGACACTCACCCACACATATTTTGTACCTTTGCCAGAATAAAACAACTGGTTCAAAGGTTCACCACTGGTTATTTCTAAACCTAGTCACTGAAAGTTATCATTTGGGATTACAGATGGTGGAGTTTAGGATCAGACCAAGCCTTGAGTCCCAGCTGTTTTCTACGATTCAGCTTTCTTATTGGCAAGATGGCATTAAAATACCTCCTGCAGGGGATCATAAAGAGATAATGTCTTACCATGCCTAGAATGATACCTAACATCTTTACTATTAATAAAAATAATAAACTTCTTTTTATCAGTGTATCTTCTTATTTCCATATCTGGATGTCTCCTATCATCTGTTAACTCTGCACTATAGAAAGCAACTGGACACAGAGAACGTAGAAGTCAGAAATGGGATAAATTAAGAAGTCATTTAAGTTTCTTCATTTACAGAGGAGAAAATTGAGGCCCAAGGTTCTGTAGCTAAATAAAAGAAGATTCATACCCACCTCCTACCTTCCTGCCCAATGTGCTTTCTACAACACATGCTATCTCTGGTAATGTCACAGTTTTGAAAGAGACATTTCCCTGGTCTTAAGAAAATTGTTCTAATGCAGCATAGGGGAGTAGAAATTGTAGGAGCTTTGGAGTCAGATCGCTCTGGATTTGACCCTGAGGATCTGCTGCTTGGGTGCCCTGAGCAAATCACAATCTTTCTGACCCTCCATTTTCTCACCTGAGCTTGAGCGTAATCATGTGTACCTGATGGGACTTCTACAAAACACTGAAATAAGGAATATAATGTCCTTAGAACAGCATTTTGCACATTGATAATTCTTGCTAAATATTAACTAACATTAATAAAAAATAACAGTAAGAGGCTTAGATATTACAGCAAGTTCGAGGAGGAGATAGAGGACAGGAAATCCTCTTGGCTCTCCCTAAATCCCGTCAGTGTGGTGTTGCTCTTGGAACAGGAATTAGCTTCTACAACAAGAAAACACCGGTGCGCTGTATCTTCTGCCTCCAGTAGTTACAGGAAAAGAACACAAACATTTTTCTTACCCTCTCCCTCAGCTCTTCTAAGTTCTAGTTCTTTCTCCACTCCTAATGAATCTTCTCCTGAGGAATGCCCGCCATTGTGCCTGCAACGCTGCCTCCGGCCCTTCTCTGTTTCTGCAGCATGTGGGCACCCTGAGTACCACACATTCAGGGCTGAGATATCCATCAAAATCTCTTTCCAGGGACTGTCACTACTACCAAGGTCTGTTCACTGTTCCAGCGAATTAACTAATAGCCACAGCTAAACCTAATCCTGCCAAATTCTTTCAGGAATTCAGAGCCAACACAGGACATGCAACCAAATACAGAGTGCACAGCTTTGCGGTATATTCCATCTGCTGCTGCTTTCCATTGCTGTGACATCTTCCACTTCCCAAAGGATGCTCTGACTTGTGATTTTAGTTGTTAGAGGTGCTTCCGTGTTTGCCAAATATTCCAGTGGAAAAGTTGGCTATCAAGTGATTTTGTTATAGAAAAAAAATTCTATGATAGATGCAAAGATAAGTTTCTATGAGAATTTAAAAAAAATACTGCCTGTAAAAGGAAGTTAAATATTGCAATTTGGATATTGAAAACAACTAATTCATTTGTACCTGCCATAACACTATGCTTACCAGAAATATTTATGGAAATTTTAGAAAGTTCCTTAACTCGGGCAGCTACTGTCCGCCACTTTTCCTTTCCTTCTTCCCTCATTTACGAATTGTCTAACCTCACATCTCCTTGCTCTTTAAGCTTGATGCAAGCTAAAATATGCAGATCCTTTATTTATAAGGCTGTGGTTAGGAATTCTATTCTGGAGTCAGATAAAACTTGATTTAAATTTCAGTTCCTCCGTTTACCTCGTGACCTTGTGCAAATGGCTTAGTTTTGTCTCAGTTTCCTAACATGTGAAAGGGTACTAGAATGATAGTACCTTTCTTGAAAGGTTATGAGGATTAAATTACACAACTAAATTACACATATAAAAATGTTTGCACAATGCTTTTCATGAAGTATATATTCAACAAAATTTTTTTTTTTTTGAAGACTAAAATCCTTAGCCTAATGGGTTGGCATGTGATAGGACTTCAGAAATCAGCAGTATAAAAAATTTTGTAGTTACTTTCATTAATCATCATCACCATTACTATCACCTGTTTATGCACTGTAAATATATTATCTCAATGTTCACGCCAAAAGTTGGGCATTCTGTATTTTTTTCACAATGGAGGTAACTAAGGCTCAGAGAATTTTGGTAACTTCCCAAGATCATTCATTTAACAGGCAGTAGAGGGGGACTTCGACCCAGGTCGTGCTAAAAGTTTGGGTTCCTAATCATTACTCTACATCACTTCTGTTAGCTTGAAAATTTTAGACAAATATGTCAGACTGGTGGATCATGAATGTATGGGTTGTTTCCATACGGATTTTTAAAAAAATGATCTCACACTGAACATGTAGGAAAAAATCAGAACATCTAACGCCTTTGGGTTATATTGCTACTTGAAGACAGTTGTCTAAAACTCAGCAACATTGCCTCTACCAATGAGACATGCCTGTTTAGTTCTTACCACTCCCTGTTAATAGCTTCACTCTGCATCATCTTCTTGCCCTCCATGATCATGTAAGTTTTCTGAGTCACTAAGTATATATGGTATGAAGTGTATATTAGATTTTTTAGCTTATCAGAACAAAAGTTTTAACCTTGTATGTTATATTAAATGTAAAGTTGAAGGAATTTTAAACCAGGCACACTACAGGCACCATCTACCATTGAGTAATAAGAGAGATTCATTAATATTTTTTCATTCATTGATTAAATATTCACATATTGCCCTATACAAACTCTAATGATAATTTTTTCCCAATGAAAGGATTTATTCCTTCTTGCTACACGGATCCTGGGGGCTGCCTCGATTTTCAGGTTTTCTACAGATATCTCTCATTTGTGTGAGCTGCACCGTATCCTTCTAATCAGTTGACTTTTTGATTGAAATATCTGGAATCAGTTTTTGTTTCTTGATATCAATCTTTTTTAATCGACAAATAAGAGTTATGTGTGTTTCTGATGTAACGTGATATATGTATACATTGTGGAATACTTAAATCAGGCTAACTAACATATGCATCACCTGACATACGTATCACTTTTCTTTGTGGTGAGAACATGTAATATCCACTCTCAGTGATTTTCAAGTATACAATACATTATTATTAACTGTAGTCACTGTGTTGTGCAATAGATATATTGAACTTATTCCTTCTAACTGAAATTTCGTATACTTTAAGCAATAGCTCCCTGATTTTCCCTGTGAGTAGCCTTTGGTATCCACCATTCTATTCTCTGCTTCTGTGAGTTAGACTTTTTAAAATCCACATATAGTGAGATTGTGCAGTATTTGCCTGTGTGTAGCTTATTTCATTTAACGTAATGTCCTCCAGGTTCATCCATGTTGTCACAAATGACAGAATTTTATTCTATTTAAAGGCCAAATAGTATTCCACTGTGTTGATATACCTCATTTTCTTTATGCATTCATCCATTGATAGACACTTGGGTTGTTTACATGTCTTAGCTATTGTGAATGATGCAGCAGTGAACATTGACATACTAATATCATTTCTTTTAGTTATTTACCCAGAAATAGGATTGCTGGATCATATGGTAGTTCTGTTTTCAATTTTTTGAGGAGCCTCCACACTGTTTTCCATAGTGGTTGTACTAATTTACATTCCTACCAAAGTGTACAAGGGTTCCCTTTTCTCCACAATTTCACCAACATTTGCTATGTCACATTTTTTTGATAATAGCCATTTTAATAGCTGTGAGGTGGCATCTCATTGTGATTTGAATTTGCATTTCCTGGATAATTAGTGATATTAAGCATTTTTTGATATACATGTTGCATTTGTATGAGTTCTTTTGACACTGTGTTTTTACAGAGTCTGTCTTCATTTGACTCTTCCAAGAGGATATTGTTGGTAAGATCTGAACACATTTGTTTTTTAAAATTCTATTTTAAAAAGCTACTTCAGGTTGTGGTGGTATCTCCCCCTGGGCTCTAAATATTATGGGGTAAGCCACTGTGCACTCCTGGTGTATGAAGTCCCGTTATTCAGGGCAGGGGCAGAGCTCTGCTGTGCCATGGAAAAGGAATCAATACTGTAGTTCCCTCTATGAATCCCATTCTGGGTCAATGGAGTTGTTTCATTTTCTTAACTTCGAAACCATAAGTTTCTTTCAGCTTTGACCTCATTACAAAGTCCCACAAGAAGCCCACATCTTACTAGTTCACAGGCTGCTGTCAGTATATTCTGACATCTCAACCAGGTTATTATAGTTCGTGGGCGGCCAACCTGATTAAGGAATGCAAATTGCCAAAAGCATCAATGAAGAGACAGTTTTCTCTCTCTCTCTCTCTTTCTCTCTCTCTCAATATTTATGCCTTTAAAATACATGTTATACTGGTTAAAGAACCAATAGTGGACATCAGGTGCTGTTATTGTTATTATTGTTATTTTAAATTGGCTTTGTGTCCCTTCCTTATAAGAACCACCTCTCCTCTATCCCGTGTGCTGTTTATAAGTCTGTAAATCCAGGTGGTTACTTCCTAGCCATAGGAATGCATATTTAATCCAGACTAGCTAATCAGAGCACCTAATAAAAACAGCTAGCAAAACGGAATAATAGCAATACCAAGCAGTGTTTCTTTTTAAATAATTATATGCAGCCACTGAGGAGGAGAAGGTTCTTGGAATTATGACATGTAGAAAATAGAAGTTCGCAGCTTGTAAAGTTTGTGCAATCATGAAGAGAGATCTGAAAAACAGAGTAACCTCGGGGGAAGTAGAGAAGAGAGAGAGAAGAAAACTGATGGCATCATTTGACTCTCCATATCCTGCATCGCCTACAGCCAGCATCATCGCCTCGATTTCCCTTATCATCGCCATTAAAGCCCGCCCCTTCTTCCCTTTTTTGCATAAAGAAGTTTGAGTTGGGCTTTTATCACTTGCAACTGAAAAAGTCTTGATTGATCTTTGTGTGCCTGTAAACTAGAATATTTATTTAGGATTTTCAAAAATATTATTTCTTACAGCGTCAACATGGTTTATCTATCTACACACACACACACACATCTATCCATGACATATGCATTGTGTGCCTGAGATTTAACTTAGAAAAAAACTAAGTTTAGGTATTAATTTTGAGGGGTTGGAGAAAGGGAAAAGGCTTTTCACTTTTCCAGCATATACAAATTGTTACAGATTTTCCTTCTGTGTCATCTATCATGACAGTTTAATTCTTTCCTGTGTAACTCTGGTCACCTGGATTATTCATGCAGCCCTTTGTATTAGAAGCCCCTTTGATTCCCAGCCATTTTTCCACACTACAGCAGTTGTGAAGAAATATATGAATTAACTTTGAAACTAAAAATACATGTCTCTTCTGCCCGGTTAAATCAGTTGAACTCCAGCTCTGTGAGACATCTTGATCTCACTTTATCTTTTATTATTTATTGATATCCGTGTTCTATGATCTCAAGTCACCCCCACTGCCAGTATGTTCATGCTACGCAGCAGAGTTTTGGACCAGGGCTGAGCTCCCCAGGTAGTCTGTGCCTTGACAATAGCTTCAAAGTCTCTTGCCTCTCAGTGAAAAGGAAGAAAATTTAGCATGAGTTACATTTATTTCAGGTGAACAGGATATAAAAACCTTCCAGCCGCTTCTGATTTCTCATCTCCTCCATGTTACACATTAAATAAATCTGTTCTAATGTCTCTGGTTCATGATCTCCTGACATCTGTTGCAGAACAACGTGGTTTGTTGGGAGTTTGGTCAGTCCTTATTTTAGGCAAAAGTCATATTAATCTCAGTGGGGGATGTTAACAAACTGGCCCTTTCCAAAAGACTCAGAAATGATGACTGATTATCTGTAGTAAATTGCTATCTATTCATTTTATTTAGTGTATTTGTCATGTCATAAAAATATGATTGAATTTTTCCCTTCAAATTACTTTACAGTGAATTTAAATCTGAATTTTAAATATAAGATTCTTGCTTTAAGTTCCTTCCTAGGTTCTAGAATAAAGGAAAAATAAGTGTGTACACACACATGCATTTTTATAATTTTGGCAGCAATAAAGATAATATAAGCATCTGGCTTTGGATTATAGACACTCTCTGACTTAGAGTGGTTTGACTTATGATTTTTCAACTTTACAATGGTGTAAAACTGTCGCAAGTACAACACAATGTACAATATTCAATAAATTACATGAGATATTCAACACTTTATTATAAAATAGACTTCGTGTTAGATGATTTTTGTCCAACTATAGGCACATTTAAAGTAGGCTAGGCTAAGCTTTGATGTCTGATAGGTTAGATATATTAAACGCATTTTTGAGTCACAATATTTTCAGCTTACCATGGGTTTATTTGGAAATAACTCCACTATAAGTCAAGGAGCATCTGTATACCAGAAATGATAATGATTTCTAATTTTCTTAACATTATTATATCAAAATATTATTTTAAATTTTCTTTTTACACAAAAGTTGGGAGAAAAATTTGAGACTGTGTATAGCCATCCTGTATCTTTGCCAATCCAGCATCTATTCAGTTTTCTCAAACTAACAACATCCCATTATCATTTTGGGGGCCACTGGTTCTCTGCTCTGAGGCCATGTGGTTTAGCTGGGGTTGACACTGTCTTCTATTCCTAGAAAAGTAAAAAGATCTAGATGTGGCCTATCAAAGAATTATACCTACCCCAGACCCCGTGACTAATTCAGGGAAGGGTTTGTGATCAAAGCACGTGAATGACATTCAACCCCTGGTCTTCTGCTGGAACATTAAGTGAAGCTCACTTCCCACTGGGGTTACTAAGTTGGTAGAAAACAAACCTGGAGATGATACTATTCATTTTATAGTCTCAAAGGGAAAGCCTGCCTGAGAATGAGCCAATACGAAGGAAAGCAAAACTGAAATTCAGAGACAGCATTGAATCTATACTTTGATCTAGCCTTGCTTAAAACCATCTGCCCTTGAACTTTTAAATTACATAAGCCAATAAATTTCTACTTTTCCTCTTTTCTTTCATCACCCCTGTTCCCCCTCTCTCTTACCTAAGCCACTTTCAATCGGATTTCTGTCAATTGCAATTGAAAATATCTCAACTGACATAATAGTTGAATAAAATTTTGACAAATTATTTACTGTAGTAACTCATCAACAGTTTGCATCATTTTATATTAATACATAATAGAGAATTATCTTTCAGAAGAAAGAAGTTAGAGTAATGGTGAAAGCTAATTAGTGAGTTAAAAGCAGCTTTTCTTAAAGTAATGGTGAGAATTGCATGAGTGGTCTATACAAAGCAATTAATCTTAAAATGTGAAGTTTTTTAGTCAAGTAGTTTTCTTTTCTTTTTTCTTCCTTTTTTTTTTTTTTTTTTTTTTGTTTGGGAATTGGAAGACTGGATTTATTCCCCAAATAGATCCAGTATTTTACCCTTATCAAATCACTTTGTGCTAAAGATACAGATTGACTGAATTGTGAGGAAATTTGACTGACTACAGAATCAAGAAACACACAGAGTTGAGTCTTGGGTGTAGGTTGCATGTATGTGTACATGCAGTACTAAATAATCAGTTCTACTGAAGTTTTATTGTGAAATATGTCCAAGTATTTTTCCCGAGCTCTATTCCACAGGCCAAGGAATAACTTATGCCAAAAATAGTCACCATTTGCTGGGTGCTTCCTAAGTGTCATAAACCCTGCTTTGACTCTCATACATCTTCTCACATTCTCCATAATAACCCTCAAAAGTAGGTACTATTATCTTCAGTTTATAGATAAAGATAATTGGAAGCCCAAAAGAGTTTTAGCCCTTTGACTAAGAACACATTGAAACAAAAGGCAGATCTGGGACTGACATCAGTCTATCCGTGTGGTGTGCCTAGGGTGAAGGACATAATTAACTTCACTTTTATGTAGGTCAGAAATATTTTATTTTTCCCAAGCATATTGGTGAACACTTATCCCATGCCAGGCACTGCATTAGGCACTAGAGATGCAGAGTCAAACAAAACAAAATCTCTGTGCTCGGTACATTCAAGTCAAGAAGCTGTGTGTGAGAACAAAACCAAGAAGAAGATAGGCTGCTTGATATTACAGTTCTATTGTCTTGCATTTTATTGTAGGACACTGAAATTCTAAACAGAATCTGTCAAGCCCAAAGCAGGATAAAATGAGAAGAACCAAGGACTACTGGGGAAAGGCGTTCTGATCTGAACCTTTGCAGAAAAGGTGAGGCTGAATAAGAGATTTAGAATATTTGATTGCACCTCTGTTCGCCAGTCACCGGTGTAAAAATTATAGTGAGAGCGGTGTCGTACAGCATTTAAGGCATGGGCTATGAAGTCAGAAAGAATTTGAATCTCCACCTATTAGCATTATGACTTTGTGAAAGTTAAAGTCTTTGACCTTCAATTTCTTTATCTCTACATGGACAAAATAATTTCTAGTTCAGAGGTTGGTTGCAAGGATTAAATGAAAAATATAAGGTTGCAGACATCTGCATTTTCCTGCTCAATAGCATTCCCTCTTTTTTGGGTTAAGAGCAACTTGTTCCATAGGGAACCACCCTTTCCCTCATCATCTCACCATGGTTCACATGAAGGTTATTAATCCTTTAGCTATAACATCACCAAACATGGATCAGTCAAAGGAAGCCCAGGACTTTGGTTGGAACTATTGAAAAAGAGGAGTTATTTTTCTTCTGGAATTGCTAATTGTTAGCCAAAATGTGGTATAATGTAAATAATAAGCTGCTGGTAGACATCTGCCACCTTGTAGAAAGAGCCTGTATCATGATGAACACAAGATGGAGGAAAACAGAGAAACATATCTCCTTGAATATTGATTGAGTCCCTGGATGCATACAGACTTGAAGGTAGATGAATCTCTGGACTTCCTTGGCCTGTCAGACAATTTGAATATGATTTATCTCTTTAGCAACTGAAATAAAATATTGGTGAATACCCTGTATAAACCATGTACTATAATACTAATGTACTTCCTTAAGCTAGATCTTTAATTCTTTTCTGGAACTGTTATATAATTATTTATTTCTATATCTTTAATTTTTCTATTATTGTATTATATCTTGCCAATTCATCTGTGATCTTTTTTTGAGGGCAGGAACTAATATAGCCATGTGTCTTTCCAGCCACCTAGTATTTAGGTATCAAATAAATACTTGTAGATTTTATTTGCTATTATAATTAACATAATTGCCATCCCTGAAACAATAGGCATCTGACTTTTATTTGTGTTGCCCCATAACATAAATATTACATCAGCCCAGTTTTAAAATGGCATCTAATGGGAGTCAAGACAGAATATTTGCAAAATATCACTCAATCATTAAAATCATTTTGCATGTTTACGATTATGAAACAATTTTAAAAAAACAAATGCAACAATATTGATTTTATACTTAGGATCTAGGTCTAAAAATTAGGATTTACTTTAATAGCTGACATTTGTTCCTTCAGATTTTCAATCTAAATTGGTATTATACAGCCACTACGTGGTGAAATCCATTTATGCAAAGCATCGGGCTCAGTGTAAAATGGCAAAGCCCAAATTTGTACCTTTGAAGGCAAATTTCCACTGACATTCTGCAAATAGAATATAGGGACTATATTAAGTTACAATCCTAAGTATGGAGCACTTTTAAAATGTGGAGTATGTGGAGTATTTACATTACTATTATTCCTCCCCAAGTTTTGGCAACCTGCCACTAAAAGAGCTCCTTAGTGATTGCTTCCCATCCCAACATAATGCAATGGAATGATGCCATCTCCTGATACAAATACATGATATGCCATGGAGTGTGGTCAGGGGTCATACATCACATTTATCAGTCAGGAAACTCTGTAAGGCAATAAATAGTCTCTGAAAATAAAAGACCTCCAGGAAAACAAGAATTTTTGCCCATTTTTCTTCACCAATATATCTCAAGTGACTAAAAAGAGTGGCACATAATAAGCACTGAATATTTTTTCAATGAATAAATGGATAAATAATATATTTTTCTGTTAGAAGTATAAATGTTGTTCAACTTGGACTGAGTGAGAAAGTAATCTAAGTTTTAATTCTATTATACTGAGACCTGGACATCTCACCCTGTCAGAATGTTCTATTTGAGATTTCTATTATATCAGAGGATAAAAAAAATGACTCAGAGAAGGAATGAAAGTGTACATTTGCTATGTATCTTGTTTCACTGCAGGATAATTTATGGTGATAAAATCTTGGTAATAACCTAAATGCCCAGGAATAGGATGTTGGCTAGATAAATTATGGTTTGTACATATAATATTTTACAGCCATTAACATGATGTTAATGATGCTTACAAATTAAAAATTATCATTATATAAAAAGTAGGAAAGTAAATTGAAAGAGTTATATTTTTCACATATATGATGCCATATATTTTAAACCACATTCTCTAAAGAGTTGAAAATTAACATTGAGCACTGTAATGGTTTCTGATCTATATAATAAACATATTTTTAATATACTGTCATCTCTGGTAGGTGAAGCTTTTACCCACACAATGCTAGTGGTTTGGGTTGTGAGGGAGGGCACTGTTTAAGAATCCAGGGAATAAAATTCCCCCAAATATATTTCAGAGGCAACACTATCGGTTCAAACTCTTTCTTCTTCTAATAAATGATTTTATGCTAGAAGTATGAACAGAGAGGGGAAATAACTTTTTGTCTCCCTTGGAAAAGAGAGCAGAAAAGATAGGAAAAATGCTGCTCTAGTTTTGTATTTTTTTTCCATAAAGAGATGGAAAAGCAAAATGAACGTCTTTCCTCATACAGAGATGCTTTAATTCATTTCTTTTAATTTAGATGAGTAATTACGAGGGCCACCATCATTGGGTTTTTTTATTTTTTATTTTTTTTTGGAATCATGGTCTATTCTAGCACAAATCTGAAAATATTCAAGAAATTAACCTCTGATATAGTTATGTAATACACCTCCTTTTAAAGAAATGTTACAATTGTTCCTACTAATATTCCAAAACTCAGATCAAGATTTTGTGACCCAGGAATTTTGAAACTCTCTTACAATGTGAAATTTTAACTTGGATCTGAAAATGTGTTCCTTATTTCCATAGTATTACCTGTCTTACATAATTTTATGTTTTCATTACACAAGCTTTGACTCTATTAATAACCCTTGTAATATGTAATACACATAATGAATTCATTAAAAATGGCAATTTGAAAGTTAGATTTATAAAGTATCACTTTCAAATCATATTAGAGTCCAGATTCCTGATATGTTTAATACTTTATTCCAGTGCAATAAACCAAATTTACATCACTGCAAAGTTACAGGTTGCCTACCCATAAAATCCTGAAGTAGCACAGGTGTCTGATATTATTGCACTTGATCATTTAAGAAAGTAAACTTGGTCATCGTTAAAACATTCACTGGCCCCTTATCACTTCAACAGTTTTATTCTATCCCTTGAGCGACTCCAGTAGCACATATTTAGGTTGAGTAGCATATACTTAGTTCAGAACTGATCTACTGAAAACTGTACTAACAATAATGTTCTAGGGCAGTTTTTTCCACAATGGCTGTAAACTTTTTGAGGGCCATGAATGTGCCATGTTCATTTTTGTATGTTTGGCATCCAGTATGAAATTTAGTCCAGCAATCAAATAAATAAACAGCAATGTTCCCATCTATTCTGTAGCTATTTGATACATTCAGGACCATGAGCAACAGTCCAGCCCTTTCAACTAGGACTTTAACATGCTACTGCTCAGCTGTGGAAGTGTGAGGTTAAGTTCCTTGTCATATCCTTTTGGGTACACCGAAAAGAGATTCTATGTTTAAATCATTAAATGCAGCTAAGAAATCCTGATCTGTGTATGGTACAACTTTTGTTGTTTGGAAAGCAATGAGATCACTTTTTCATTTAAGGAAGCTAAGGGAAAATGAGTGTCATTACTTGTCAGATGCCTTATTGCTTCACAAATACAGAAGTTCCACAATTGTAGGAACTTTGTCTTGTTTCTTGCTGTATCTCATTGCTCAGTCAATAGTCTGGAACACAGACTGTTGAATAAATGATTCATGTGGTGCCTCTCTGGTAAAAATCTCGTTAGCAAGCACGACAAAAACAACAAACAACAACATACAAATAAGTTGTTAAGGATTGTTCATTAGAATGCCAGTGATGAGAATTTTAAAACTGATGTGACTTGTGTAGCCAGCTTCATTCAAATTAAAGTTCAACGGAGAGCTCGTAAATTCCACATAACCAATAATCTATTGCGCTCTTAATTCATAAATTCAATGAAACCATTTTGCATAACTAAAATGCTTCTAAAGAAGAACACCATTAAAAATACATAGTCTCAAAGATTTGTATCTGTGAAGTAGAGTAAAAACACATTATTTAGAGACTTTGACAGTATAAATATAAGAAGATAAGTAAGATGCATGGTGATGTATCATGTCATGAAATGTTTAAACCTCTACATGGTGCAGAGATGGGGTAGGAATTTATGTGCTAGCAGAACTGCACTCATGCCGTTGACATGCATCATCGGAGAGTGACGGCAACTATAAAACAGGTAGCGATGACTAGAACAACCCAGTATGTTTCACAATAAGGAGAAAAAAAATTCAAGACAATGTTAAAACACATGATACATTTTTGAATATCCAGGAAAAAAGAAAAACTACTAGGCTAGTAAAGCCTAGTAGACTGGAAGCATTACACATCGCTAAAGATTAGAGTCATCTGCACATAACTAATCATCTTGTCCTAAGCTCACAGTTACCATGGGATCAATACTACTCCTTTGCATCTTGAAAATGAAAAGAGATTATTAACATATACAGTCTCTTTTTATTAATATTTATGGCATTATTTTACTCTAACCTAGAGAATTTCAAAGCAGATCTAAACGATAAAATGTAGCAGGAAAAATTTTTTCTGCTGTGGGACCTGTGGTGATTTGGGGTGATGGGAAGATTGATAGACTGCTTACCTTGCTAACAGTGGCTTCAAGTGCCTTTGTAAACTCTGATGAAATATGGCTTTGGAAATGCTGACTGTAGCAATTCTGGATGCTACAACACCCTTCTTACATACACCCTTCTTACAACACACAAAAACATTCACTTCTCCTGAAAAAATTTTTTGCTGCTTTTCAAACCACGTAAGGTGCCTTTTCTATAGAATAAAAATAGTCTATGTAGAACAATCTCTGGTTGAAAGTTAAAAAAAGAAAAACAGTTGATCTTTTATTGACTTGAAACTGTTTTCATTGTTTTATTTTTCTTCACTGAGCTACTTATACACAGCCAAAACAAAGTTTTAGAAAAAAGCAAACACACTTAAATTTAAAAAATGCCGGTTAGGTCATATGCAAAAGATTTAATCCTTCAAAGAATGTACACTTTTTGCATGGGCTTCCATCAGATTTTCATTCCAAACAGACTTCTATGTAAAAGCACTGCTGTTACTAACTGGTTGATTCCAACTCCAGTGGACAGCCTACACTAGCAATCATCTCTGCATGAATTAATAGTACTTAGGGGGGACAAAATGAGTGTTAACTCTCAGGAAGAAGGAAAGAAATACCCACCCCTCTTCTTACAGAAGACAATGACTTCATTGGTCCATGAAAAAAGCCAACATTTCATTTTCCACCTTACCAGCAGGCGGCCATGCAAGAAGGAGCACAAAACTCACAGACAGAACTTAATGATTTAAATACTTGGCTCTGGAGTCAGTCAACTATAATAGACTAGATTTGCATCTGGATTCTTCCACTTTATCTCTGGGATCATTTAGGTCTTATACCTCCAACTCTGTATCTGAAAATTAGATAATGATAGCACCCAATTCCTAAATTGTGAGTATTAAACAAAATCATATATTAAAAATATAATTTGGTACAGTGTATGACACATAATGAATATTTCTAAAATAGAGTCCTAAATCTTAGTAGACTTAACTATGTCATTAACCAGCAGTGTGATTTTTAGCTGGTTGATAACAACAGACA
>RJWJ010029539.1:0-20530 GCA_004363605.1 Indri indri
CTACAGGCATGCGCCACCATGCCCGGCTGATTTTTTCTATATATATTTTTAGCTGTCCGATTAATTTCTTTCTATTTTTGGTAGAGACGGGGTCTCGCTCTTGCTCAGGCTGGTCTCGAACTCCTGAGCTCAGAACGATCCGCCCACCTCGGCCTCCCAGAGTGCTAGGATTACAGGCGTGAGCCACCGCGCCCGGCCTAGACAGCATATTTTAGAATGATATTTCTTATTGTCATTATAAGACAGACATGCCTATTCATCTTAATTTATACTATTTCCAGTGCTTTTCATTTCTTTGTAAGTTGCCATGTGTTATCATACTCCTTCTGATGGAAGAACTACCTTTAACCTTCCTTATGGTGTATGTTTGCCAGAATAAACACCTCAGCTTTTGTTGTTTGGATTTCTCCTTCATTTTTGGAAGATAATTTTGCTGTGTGTATAATGCTGGGTTAATAGCCTTTTTCTTTCAGTGCTTTGAAAATGTCACACCAGTGTCTTCCTTGCATAATTTGTGACAAGGAGTTGGCTGTAATTCTTATTTTTGTTTCTCTGGCTGCCTTCAAGATTTTTTTCTTCATCTTTGGTTTTTAGTAGTTCGATTATGCCATATCTAGGGCTTTTTGTTTTTGGTATTTGTTATGTGTGAGTGTCTTGGAACTGTGATTTGGTGTTTTTTGTTGCTTTGGAAAATTCTTGTTCATTATCTCTTCAGATGCTTTTTCTGCCCCATTCTCTGTCTCTTCTCCTGTTGGGTCTGTAATTACACATATATTAGAACACTTGATTTTGTCTTTTAGGTCTTAATGCTGTGTTCAATTTTTTTGTTTAGTTTTTTTTTTTTTTTTGAGACAGGGTCTCACTCTGTTGCCCCAGCTAGAGTGCCGTGGCATCATCATAGTTCACTGCAACCTCAAACTCCTGGGTTCAAGCAATACTCCTGCCTCAGCCTCCTGAGTAGCTGGGACTAAAGGCGTGTGCCGCCATGCCTAGTTGATTTTTCTATTTTTTTTAGAGACAGGGTCTTGCTCTTGCTCAGGTTGGTCTTGAACTCCTCACCTCAAGCGATCCTCCTGTCTTGGCCTCCCAAAGTGCTAGGTTTTATAATTTTTTATACCTTTTTTTCTCTTTATGTTTTGATTAAGTATCTTTCAGTTTACTTGAACTTCGCCCCCTATCTAACTAGGAGCACTTTAAATTAAATTCTGTGCTTGAGATTTCCTGGCTCATATAATTGGTTGAATTTAAGAATTTGTGGGCCGGGCTCAGTGGCTCACACCTGTAATGCTAGCCCTCTGGGAGGCCAAGGCAGGAGGATCGCTTGAGCTCAGGAGTTTGAGACCAGCCTGAGAAAGACAGAGACTCTGTCTCTACTAAAAATAGAAAAATTAGCCGGGTGTAGTGTCGTGTGCCTGTAGTCCCAGCTACTCAGGAGGCTGAGGCAGGAGAATTACCTGAGCCCAGGAGTTTGAGGTTGCTGTGAGCTAAGCTGACGCCATGGCACTCTAGCCCAGGTGACAGAGCAAGACTCTGTCTCAAAAAAAAGAAAAAGTTTGGGGTTATACATTCTTGGGGAGATTTTTGTTTTTTCATTCTATTCACTACTAAGGTACAGATAAAGCTTCTTTTATTGTACTCTACTGAGAGGTAAGTTTATTTTTTCACCGTTAGAATGATGGTGGAACCCTTTGGGAACCTGGCTTTAATAGAGGATTCTCCTAAGAGCATCCTACTTTGGATGGCCCCTTGATTCTTTTCTTTTCTTCTTTTCTTTCTTTTCTTTTCTTTTTTTAGAGATAAGGTCTTGCTATGTTGCTCAGGCTGGACTCGAACTCCTGGGCTCAAGCAATCCTCCTGCCTCAGCCTTCTGAGTAACTGAGACTATAGACTATAGGCATGTGCCACTGCTCCTGGCTGGCTCCTTGGTTTGGTTTTATCTCCTGTTTTATGTCCTGTTTCTGTGCCAGTGTGGATGCTTAAGGTCTGCGGGATTCAGCAGCAACTCTCAGGGCAAAAGCCAATTTATTGCTTTCTTACATTCCTGAATTCCCAGTTTCACTTCATGTTGGGCCTTTGTGGAATCTTTCCTTTGCATTAGCTCAGCAAAATGTTAAAAACTTTTTTTTTTTTTTGCTTTGTTTTTAATCAGAAGAAGTGTTCAGGATTTCGCCTCTTCATTATGCCGATAACGTAAGTGTGTAACTCACTGAGCATTCCACAATGTGGAAGTGCCATAATTTTTTTAATTGCTTCCTACTAAGGGTTTTAGGTTATTTCTACTTTTTTCCTTGTTAAAAAATTATGAAGAAAAATTTTTTTGCACGTAGATCTTTGTGTAGACGTGCAAGTAGCTTTTATCACCAGTGGAACAAGGCAAAGAAGCAAGATAGGCTCATTCTTATTCAGTCTTTTCTGTGCTGCTGAATTTGTGGAGGCCTTGAAACCTAAATGCTGTTAGGATATGTTTTTGGGCATCCTGTAAAAATTTCCCACCCACACAAAGTGCACTGTCACAAGCATTTTGTTGTCCCTGAATAGCATATGTCTAGGTGACCATACTTTGGAAGACAACATTGCCACCATCCTACGTTGTGTTTGGGCAGGTGAACAACACTTTTGATTCACGCTGAGTTATAAGAAAGTAGAAGTCATGTACCAGCCTGCAGGACAATTCAGAACACAGCATCTGATATTTCTCAAATAATCAAAACCAAAGCCATCAGAGAATTACGTTTTTCAGATGGCATAATTATGCATAAATAAGTGAGTAAAACAGCAGATTACAAGTCCTAGAGGAGTGGACAGTGCAGGTCCACATGGCATTGATTTCCAGGTTTAAGAAGAGGCCTTTTACAAAGCAGCAACTCTAGTCCAGGTGTGTAATCCTGAGTATTGTAAACACATTATCTACGTATCATTTGTCATGTGAGAATACTTTCCCTCTTCATGGTTTATTTTTCCTTTGTGGTACATTTTGAACTCCAGAATCCTTTCCATAAACAGGCAGGATCTCTGTGAGATTCTCTACTTTGAGAAACTGTACGTAATATTTATGATAATAAGACTCATCATCATAGTATATCGTTTCTCTTCAAAATAGCATCCGATAATTCAGTGCCTTTTTAATCAATAGATGTTTTCCAGAGACTTTTTTAAGAAATCGTATGTTTCCTGGAGCCCTTTCCAATCTCCATACAACCTATCTTTGTCATTTTTTGAATCAAGGCCAAAACCAACCTTTTCATAGTTTTTATGTTTGAATTTTGACTATGTTAACTACTCTTTTAGGTAAACATTTGAGTTTACCCAACACTCATCCTTGTTTAAAACTTGCATGGCTGAGATGTCCTTAGGCTTAGGTTGGCCAGCTTTGGTGGACTCTCTCTGGCCTTTGACGTTGGCACAGTCCAATATAGCCACCTCAAGGGATGTGGCCATGGAAAAACATGTTTTTGTTGTTGAGTGTTCTTGCTTTCTAGTAATTTTATTTTCTGCTCAAGGGATTTAGTATCTCTTCAGATACTTTATTTTTAAAGGCCACATAAGTAATGACTTGACCTCTAATCTTAGCTTTGAAATTTTCCCAGACACTAATAAAGATGATGTCTGATGACCTATTATTTGAGAATAGTACTGATTGGCTGAATCAATGCTATTTAAAAATGTATATTTTACTCTGATAATTATTTCCATGACTAAAAGACTTTCTTAGTAAAATCAAGCATGTAATGATATCATTTAGTAATCTCTTAGATGCTGTTTTACAGTACTTTTTATATGGTATCGCTGAGACTTAATACAGTTCAAAACAATTCTTCTTAAATACTCACATGTGTTAGTTCTGAGAAAAATATTCTATAAACCACAGTTTTTTCAGAAATAGCACCTGTCTGCTGGACCCAATAAGAACATTTGAGGCCGGAGATGGTGGTTCATGCCTGTAATCCCAGCACTTTGGGAGGCTGAGGCAGGAAGATTGCTAGAGGCCAGGAGTTCAAAACCAGCCTGATCAACATAGTGAGACCTCCATCTCTGCGAAAAATAGAGAAGTTAGCCAGGCATGGTGGCGCGTGCCTGTAGTCTTAGCTACTCGGGAGGCTGAAGCAAGAGGATCCCTTGAGCCCAGGAATTTGAGCTTGCAGTGAGCTATTATGATGCAACTGCACTCTAGCCTGGGCAACAGAGTGAGACCCTGTCTCAAAAAAAGGAACATTTTAGACATGAATAGTAAAAGACCTAGAATTAATCTTTATTTTGCATAAATGCGGACTATCTTTCCAGTAAATATATGGAAATATCCTTTTTTTTTTTTTTTGCAAAAGATCAAGTTACTACTGAAGACAAAGATCATCAGATAAATTATCTGGGCTGGCCACATTATAATCAGTGTAATATTTAATACAGTGAAAGAGAAGTTCATCAGATCGTGTTAATGTGTGTGGCAAGGTATATTCATGAAGAGGGGAAAGAGGAGTTTCCTCCCAGGTGTCAGGGCATAGCTATTTGTCCTTTTTTGTCTGTTTTTACTTGTCTTTTATGTATAACACACCCTCTTGGTAAGAACCCACCTATGCACAATGTTTTTGTGGCATTGGCAGAGGAAGCTGTACATTGCTACCTTTATATGATTTCTTGTTTGGCTTTTTGTTAAGAGAAGATGTTTAATTCTTTGTTGCTGAACTCTGAGTAAGCGCAAAGAGAAGAAAGAGCTTGCTTAATTAATTGTAATCTTTAATTGAAATCTATTTTAACCTAGTTAGACAATCCTGAAAGAGTTAGGGTTTTTCCCTTGGTTCCAGTGGAAGGGAAATGTTTCAGTTCACTGACTTGAGGGTATAAAAGTTTGTTCTTCCTTTCCCTGCAGCAAGAATTATGAACAAAAAGTCACAAAACAGATTCAGTGTTAATTTTTAAAGCTTCCCCATATTTCCCCCCTCATCAGTGGTAAATAATGTGCCTGACTGTAAAATGGAAAAAGTTGAAATTTTCCACTTGTATATTTTGAGCTTCTCAGAGGTATTATACACTCTGGAAATAATAAAAGATACTAGGGCTTATACAGTGCTTTTTGTGTGAGGAAATCATATAAACACTAATGCATTGATCCTAACACAGTACTTGATTGTGACTTTCAAAGGTCATGAGTTACTGCTGTTACCAAAAGAAAAAAAGAAAAGAGCGAGGGGAGCTCTACTTTACAAATATTGTTGAAAAAATATCTAGATAAAAATTGAATCAGATACTGAAAAATAAAAATTATAGGGGATTTCTATTGTTTGTATGTTGACTTTTCTCTTAGCCTGTGATAAATTTTTATTCCTTTATTAGTATTTTTCTTTTATCTGTGCGTCTACTTGGGTTTCCTTCACTATGTTGCCCAGATTGAACTTGAACTCTTGGGCTTAAGTGATTCCCCCACTTCAGCCTTTTGAATAGCTGGGACTACAGGCAGGTGCCACACACGTGGCCTGATTCCCTTCTTAAATAAGAAAGTGGAATCTACTTTTAAGCCATCATTTCTTTTCAGCCAGGAAGGTTTAAAACATATGGTGGTTTCCTGAGTTTGTCGTATTAACATAACAGTGCATTTTGTTCGTCCTGAATTGAGAGGTCCTTTTAGTTTTCTTAGTTTAATATTTGTGGTATAAAGCTATTGATTTTGATGAATACAATGGTCATATGGCTTAATTTTCAACTTTCTTTTGTTTCATAGGTTTATTCTTCAATCCAAGGAGGTAATTCACAATCAGCTGTTAGAGAAACAGAGAATAGCAGAAGACAAAATAAAAGAATTAGAAGTAAGTTTTGAATGAATATTGGCGATAAAAGTTAACTTTCCGGGAAAAGTAATACTCTCATTGTGTCATATTAAATGAAAATGTATGCCTGCCAAGGTCATGTAATGTTATTTTTTTTTTTCTAATTATGTTAGAGCCATGAAGCAGTCATATTCCTGGCAGTGTAGGAGACTGAAGAGAGAAAAAAAAGAGTAGTTGGAACTGTAGGGAATTTGAAGAAGATGGGATGCTGTTAACCTTAATGTACTTTGTCTATTGCCTTTGAATGAGCATGTCTATTCTTCAAAACAAAACAGAAACAAAAGTACAGTGTATATTTAAACAACACATACGTGTAGTGGATTTTGGTGGATGCACAAGAAGGTGAATAATGATAATAGTTGTTAGAGGATCTTAGTGTAGTCTCTTTTACACATTATAATTTCTTTAACCTAGATTAGGTTCTAGACAAGGATGAAGTAGTAAGCTATAACTAAATAACTGTCTGAAGGATAGTGCTCCAGTGAGGAAAACAGATTTTTTTTTTTAAATTAGGGAAAAAGATGACAGGCAAGAGTAAATTAGTAAATCTTAGGATAATTTGATTTTATTGTTATAATTTCCTTATACAAGAAGACCATCAGTGGGATATTCTTCTTGGGCTTTGGTGAAAAGTCCATCCTATATATAGTAAAAGTTAGATTGGACAGAAACTGGTTATTATCCCTTAGGGACCAAGATTTCCTGAGATGCAGGTGGAGATGTTGACTTCATAGGTCACTATGTAATTTCTGTGAGTACTATTTGAGGCCAGTGGTTCAGAATCTGAGTCAGCCCTCTGCTGAATCAGGGAGATAACCCACATAGCCTTCTGGGGATTTCTCAGGGACACTGACTTGGCCTGGCTTGGAAGCATGTAGTGTCTTAGGTTACTTAGGCTTATTTTTGTTTGACTACTGATGATTTAAACAAACTTGATAATAGATTTGTAGCTTAGGAAAATGTATTGTAAAAATAAGACAAAAAAGCAAATAAAAAGCAAAAAACCCAGTAAAGAAAAAACTGTTAGCCTGCGGTAACCAGGTTGTTGCTGGGTCCTATTTTATTGTTTTTATCAGCCCCGCTGTTCTACAGTGACTTTTATATCTTGTGTTTTCACTCAGAAGAAACAAAAGTATCTTTAAAAACCTAAATAAAACCATTTCACGTAGATAAAACAAAAAAATATGTTTTTGCAACTGCAGGTAAATATATCTAAAAATTGTCCTGATGAATAAGTAAAGTATTGTGTATAAAATTCTTTTTATGAAAACAGACAAAAAATCAAGATCTGTGTGTGAACATTGAAAATGATACATAAGGATATATATTAAAGTGTTAACAGTGATTACCCTAAGGAAATTAGATGGGACATAGGGTAAAATGATTTTTTCTTATAATCTCTGTGTTGAATAAATTTTAATAAGTATGCGTTAACTTTTATGATTAGAAAATTATCACGGCCGGGCGCGGTGGCTCACGCCTGTAATCCTAGCACTCTGGGAGGCCGAGGCGGGCGGATCGTTCTGAGCTCAGGAGTTCGAGACCAGCCTGAGCAAGAGCGGGACCCCGTCTCTACCAAAAATACAAAGAAATTAATTGGACAGCTAAAAAAATATATATATGGAAAAAATTAGCCAGGCATGGTGGCGCATGCCTGTAGTCCCAGCTACTTGGGAGGCTGAGACAGTAGGATTGCTCGAGCCCAGGAGTTTGAGGTTGCTGTGAGCTAGGCTGACACCATGGCACTCGCCCCAGGCAAGAGAGTGAGACTCTGTCTCAAAAAAAAAAAAAAAAGAAAATTGTCACGGTAAAATTGCTTCAGGTGATGATTTTAGGATACTGCTCAGTTCTAGTGAGTATTAGGAAATTTATTTTCTAAAAGTTTCCTTTTGTGGAGTCTCTCAAATACTGGTAGAATATTTTATCTATTGGGAAGTTATTTTGTCTTTTTTCTTTTTAATCTTTATTTTACATGTCATTTGTATTATAAAAAGCAACACAAATGCACTATAAATAAGGAAAACAGTCAAACCAAATAAACAAATGATTAAAGCAAATAATAAAAAGATAGCTTTCTTTTCTCCACACACTTCCAAATGTTACCTGTCACCTCTGCAGTTTGACGTGTATCATTCTAAACTTCTGTATTTATATAAACATATTCATACACACATATACTCAGCCTTTTTTCTTTAAATAAAGAGAGAGTATGCTCTATACATTGTTTTTCATCATTTGACAGTTTTTTTTTTTTGAGACAGGGTCTCGTTATATTGCCACCACACCTGGCTTCCATTTGACAGCTTATCTTTCTGGTTTAGTAATATAAATGTAGTTTATACTTGATTTCTTCTTTCTTTCTTTTTTTTTTTTTTTGAGACAGAGTCTTGCTCTGTTGCCTGGGCTAGAGTGCCGTGGCATCATCAAAGTTCACAGCAACCTCAAACTCCTGGGCTCAAGCAATCCTCCTGCCTCGGCCTCCCAGAGTGTTAGGACTACAGGTGTGAGCCACCATGCCCAGCCCTATGGTTTATTTCTTATTTTCCATTTCTTTCCCTGTTGTAGTTTCCTAGTACCTCGACATTTAATTATTGCATGAACCATATCTCTGCATTTTGTATACTCTCTAATACTTCCCTAACCTGTATTTTAACCACCTTTCTCTTCCCTGTAGCAATTCTATACTTTTCCACTGCCACACCTTGACGGTTTTGTTACTTCAGCCTGAAATGTAGGCATGTGCATGAACCGACATGTGTACTCATGTACACTCATACTGTTAATTGTGGTGTTCAGATTTTAAGTGTTTCTTACTGATTTTTCTTCTGCTTATTCAGTTAGTTACTGAGAGAGATGTAATAAATTGCCCTCTATGGTCATATTTATCAATTTCTCCTTAGTCTGTCACTTTAGTGGGCAGTGGCATTTAGAGACTACCATCTGGGTGGGTAAGTACTCATTATTACTATATACACAGTTTAGAGCATATGTTTTATTTTGCTTTATATTCTTAGGAATTTCTCAGCTATTTTAAAGATAGCATTCCACTGACTTCTGGCTTCCATTATTGCTGTTAAGAAGTCATCTGTTAGTGCAATTGTTAATTTGTCTTTTCTCTCTAGCTGCTCTTAATAGTCTTTGTCTTTCATGCTTTTTATAGTTTCTTTAGGATGTGTTTAGGTTTAGATTTATTCTTTTTATTTTTTTCTTAATCTTAGTTGGCATTCGTTTAGTTTCTTGAATCTGAGGATTCATTTATTTTCTTAATTCTGGAAAATTTTTTATCTCTGAATATTACTTCTTCTGTATTTTGTTCATTAATGATATTTTCTTCTGGAATTTTTCCCACCACCATCTGCAGGAGCATGTTAACTGATTTGCTTATCTCCAGCCTTCCCCCTTCTAATCCTTTTAACATATTTAAGTTAGAGCGACTTTTCTATTAATAAGATGTTAAATCTGGTCATATTACTCCCCTATGTAAAACCTATCATTGTTCTTAGGGTAAAGTTCAAACTTTTTAACATACCTTCAGGTCTCTTTATGAAATTATTACTGTTTATTTCTCTCATCTCTTTCATTTCCTCTGCCTTATATTGCATGCTTCAGCCATGTGGACATATTCTCTGTTTTTGGAACTTGCTGTTCTTTCTTTGTTTCTGTTAGATTTTTGAAGAGTAGTTCCCTGCTGCCTTTACCAGCTCCAGTCCTTAGATCTTAGTATAGGGCTGCTTCCCTGAGAAACATTTTCTGATTCCTCAATTTTAAGCTAGGTACTTCTTTCTTGTGCTCCGTGATTATTCTATTAGCTTCTTAGCACAATGTGAGAATTGGGAATATAAACTATTACCAGTTGAGTAAACCCTAAATATAACTTATTATTTGGGAAGCTTGATACAGATTCATAGCTCTGCACGGTTTTTCCCAAGGCCTCCTAATAATTGCTCCTCCATTCAAATCTACAGTCTCTTCTGAACCCTAGTATTTCTTGCTAGTCTAATCTGTTTCATCTTAATCCTCTATAATTATCATCACCATTAATTTCTATCCTCAGATACCTTGCAGTTAAGTTGAGGATGCACAATTTATACATAACCCTACCTACAAAGGCCAGGCTATTTTCATTTACTAAGTTTTCATCTCTGAAAGCATAAGGTTCTTTTTGGTTTGGGTCATTGGTAGAGTTTTTGATCAAAGCTGTTACTTGTTTTACTAGTTTGGTCCACTGTGTATGCTTCTGGAGTAGCTGGGACTACAGGTACATGCCACCGCATCATGGTAATTTTTTCTGTCTTTAGTAGACATGAGGTCTTGCTCTTGCTCAGGCTGGTGTGGAACTCCTGAGCTCAGGTGATCCTCCCATCTTAGCCTCCCAGAGTGCTAGGGTTACAGGTGTGCCTCATGTTCTCTTGATGGGGAGTCATATTCCCTACTGGAAGGGTATAGATAACCACTATCTTGATGGTTGGAAGATAGTTTTAGTGTCTTTTTCTTCTTAAAACTTTTTTTTACATTTTAAAACACCTATGTTGGATTATTCTTTGGATCATAATCACTTTAATGGGATTAATTGGGAAGTATTTTCACAATAGGCTCACAACATGATAGAGTTATGTAGATTATGTCTTTATAAAGATGATGAATCAAGTTCTGGGAGGGAATACCACCATTTCATCTTGATGGTGATTAATATACCAATGATTCTGATCCTATTCATGAGATGACACAAAATGGTGGCTTTAGTATGCTAGAGTAGCCATGTTATTTATGTCGTTATTTGAGCAAATTCTCTATTTTTTAAAAATATTGATGATAAATAACTTTTTTCTCATTCGTTTTAATTTCAAAGGAATACATATCATTATAAAATGTTTTCACAAACAATATGAAAGTGTAAGCCGGGCGCGGTGGCTCACGCCTGTAATCCTCGCACTCTGGGAGGCTGAGGCGGGCGGATCGTTCTGAGCTCAGGAGTTCGAGACCAGCCTGAGCAAGAGCGAGACCCTGTCTCTACCAAAAATACAAAGAAATTAATTGGACAGCTAAAAATATATATAGAAAAAATTAGCCGGGCATAGTGGCGCATGCCTGTAGTCCCAGCTACTCGGGAGGCTGAGACAGTAGGATTGCTCGAGCCCGGGAGTTTGAGGTTGCTGTGAGCTAGGCTGATGCCACGGCACTCACCCCAGGCAAGAGAATGAGACTCTGTCTCAAAAAAAAAAAAAAAAAAAAGTGTAAGGCCTATTGTTGAGGGGAAAAGTATCAAACAGAATATTGTCAATTAAAATACAATCTTATGGCTTCCTTCCACTGGCTGACTGAATGGACCCCCCTCTTCGCCAAGGGGATGCCCTAAAACTGAGTTACTAGCCATGAGAAGGGAGATCAGACATGCCTCATCTTGATAAATAACTTTTTGAAGAAGGCACTGAGTGCATAATACCGTATATGTTGTTATTAGAAAAGTACAAAGCATAATTAAAGAAAATAACTTGAATATAATTGGCATTTGGAATTATGACTCTTATGAGTCTCACTGTGTTTGTAAAATAATTTTCTTTTTATAATGTGTAACATTGCTACAAAGAGAAAGTACAAGTTTCTTTTGACAAAATTCTGTTCCCATTAAAGTTGAGTTAAAACTTTTGATAGATTGAAGAGATGTGTATCTTCTAAAGCTATGGTCCCCAACCCCTGGGCTGAAGTCTGTTACCAGTCTGTGGCCTGTTAGGAACTGGGCCTCATGGCAGGAGGTGAGCTGGTAGGCAAGTGAGAGAAGCTTCATCTGTATTTACAGCCACTCCCCATCGCTTGCATCACCGCATAAGCTCACCTCCTGTCAGATCAGTGGCAGCATTAGATTTTCACAGGAGTGCAAACCCTACTGTAAACTGCACTTACGAGGGATCTAGGTTGTGCACTCCTTATGAGAATCTAATGCCTGATGATCTGAGGTGGAGCTGAGGCAGTGATGCTAGTGCTGGGGAGCGGCTACAAATACGGATTATCATTAGCAGACAGGTTTGACTGCACAAGAAATGTAATGTGCTTGAATCATCTCGAAACCATCTCCTCGCCCCCACCCCGGTCTTTGGAAAAATTGTTTTCCATGAAATTGGTCCCTGGTGCCAAAAAGTTTGGGGACCGCTGTTTTAAAGAGTAGAAAATACATCCTATATTTTTGCTCACTTTTTTCTAGGTAAGGAGGGGATAATACTTACAGGTCTCTTTTGCAGTTGGGAAAACTTAGGTTCAGCATTCAAATGATCTGGAGCTCAGCTCCTGACTTTATGAATGTCAACTATTGGGAACCCTTGAGGTAACTATAAACTTTCAGTGATGTATTTGAACACATTTTGGCCATGATTCCCTTATGTTCTCTTCTTTGTTCCAGGTGGGGCCAAACGGTTTCTGCTTCAGGCCCAACTGCCTTTGCTCTACAGTCTCTGTTATATTTTACGCACACGTATATACTGGTTAACCACTTTCTTTTCCCTCTACCTCTGGCATGGTTACTACCTCTTCTACCACCCTGGTTAGCTCAGCAATGACAGAATGAGAACAAGGAGACCCAGGACATTCTGGCCTGCTTAGTGTGCCACTCCTGACGCAGAGTGTTACAATCCTGGGGTTGTTGAAATAACTCTCCAGCCTATGCTATAAGTAAAATCGAAAAAACTGTGTAAAAGTACTAACTCTTAAAATCCTGGCTCTTCCATAAAAAAGACAATTTTGGTCCGACAGTGGTTCCTGAAACAGTGGAAGAATAGTGGTGAGAGAACTGGATAGGAGGTGCCTGTGACATTCTGCAGTTGGCTTAGTTCTGGTCCTCTGATGAGAACATGCTTTGGAGGATTCCTGTGGTGGATGACATTTTACTCTGCCTGGCGAGGATCATTTTTTCCATGGCGTGGGCGGCGACTGGCAGGCACTTGGACAGATGTCCAGTTTTGCCCTAAGTACTTCATTTTTGAGCTGCTGTGTATATGAAAGGAGCTCCTCTTTGGAGGTGATGTCAACTACGTGGTGGCCTCTACTATATGATAGGCACTGATTCTTACCTGTGTTGTCAGTGACCTAAGGAGGGCAGGCGAGAGCAGAGCCAGTGATAGAATGTTTTTTAAACATTAAACAAGAAGTGGGCCTAATGGTTCATTACAAAATTTTGTAGTCGCCATACAAAGGAAAAAAATTTGTAAAATTTTATTAATGAATATTTTGTAAATAAAGGTACATTTATTTATAATTTCCCATTTTCCCTATGTATGGTGACTTTTGGGACACCCTATACTTTACTCTGTTTTTTTTTATTTTTATTTTTTTTTGAGACAGAGTCTCACTCTCTTGCCTGGGGTGAGTGCCGTGGCGTCAGCCTAGCTCACAGCAACCTCAAACTCCTGGGCTCAAGCAAACCTACTGTCTCAGCCTCCCGAGTAGCTGGGACTACAGGCATGCACCACCATGCCCGGCTAATTTTTTTCTATATATATTTTTAGCTGTCCAATTAATTTCTTTCTATTTTTGGTAGAGACGGGGTCTCACTCTTGCTCAGGCTGGTCTCGAACTCCTGAGCTCAGAACGATCCACCTGCCTCGGCCTCCCAGAGTGCTAGGATTACAGGCGTGAGCCACCCAGTTTACTCTGTTTTTGAACAAAATCACTCTTTTTTTTGCCTTGCTTCTTTTGCTCAGCATTGTGAAGAACATCCATGTTATAATCTGAGATTGTGATTTGTTTTCATTGCTGTATGGTTTCCCATCCTACAGAAGTACTATGATTTATCTATCCAGACAGTCCATTTTTAGCCTTAACAAGTCAAGATGTTCTCATAGGGTATTTGTATAGTTTATCTTAGCCTCTTGTTGAGGGGAAATGTTTTTCAGAGTCTACCCTCTACCCTCACCCCAGGAGAGTTTGAGTCCTAGAAAGAAGTATAAAATGTTTCTACTCTAAAAATTAGCTTGGCCAGGGCATGGTGGCTCACATCCATAATCCAAGCATTTTGGGAGGCCACGGCAGGAGTATTGCTTAAGGCCAGGAGTTCAGGACCAGCCTGGGCAACATAGTGAGACCCTACAAAAAATAAGAAAAATTAGCCAAGTGTGGTGGTGCATGCCTGTGGTCCTAGCTACTTGTGAGGCTGATGCTGAAAGATCGCTTAAGCCCAGGAGTTCAAGGAGTTCAAGAGTGCAGTGAGCTGTGATCACACCACTGCACTACAGCCTGGATGGCAGAGTAAGACCCTGAATCTTAAAAAAAAAAATTAGCTTGATGATTTCCTACCTTCAGCAGTAGCTAGATGTCTAGGCACTTATGAATGTGTGTGTGTGTGTGTGTGTGTGTGTGTTTTTAATTTTGAAAACAAATGCAAGTTGCCAAATTAATCTTTCTATGTTGTTTTGACTTTGGAGAGTCTTGGGCGAAGTGATTTCTCTTATTCATGCATACATTGGGATTTCAGATATGACTACTTCTCTCTTTATAGAGTTAATTTGCATGCTCAACCTTTATAAAAATAGGTATTTGTTTTAAAATACTTTTCAGTTATTTAAGACTTAACTCTAGGCCTGGCTCGGTGGCTCATGCCTATAATCCTAGCACTGTGGGAGGCCCAAGGCGGGAGGATTGCTTGAGGCCAGGAGATCGACACCAGGCTAAGCAAGAGTGAGACCCCCGTCTCTACCAAAAATAGAAAAAATTAGCTGGGTGTGATGGCATGCACATGCAGTCGCAGCTACTTGGGAGGCTGAAGCAGGAGGATGGCTGGAGCCCGGGAGTTTGAGGTTGCAGTGAGCTATGATGACTCCACTGTGCTCTACCCAGGGTGACAGAACAAGACCCTGTCTCAAAAAAAAAAAACAAAAAAAACCTTAAGCCTAAAAGAGACCGATGGTTGGAAACCCCAGAGTTTATACTAAACTATATATAGTCTGTATACCCTGATGTCTTATGTCTTAGGGTTTAATGAAGCTGGAGATTCTTCCTTTGTGCCTTTCAGATAAAAGTAGACATGGGTCTGAAAAAGCCTATCTATGCTTTTTTTTTTCCTGTTTGAGCAGTCTTTATTATTAATATTATCAGTGCCTTGGTCAGTGTATATGTTATGATCCAAGTGCTAAAATTTGCCCAAATGTAAACTATTTGTGATGTATTTCATTTCCTCCACAGAAATATTGTAGGTCTGGCGAGAACTTAAATGTAAACAATTCAAATAGATTGGTCCTTTTACCTAGATAACTTTCTTATTGTTCTATAAAATATATATTACAGATATTTAAGATACGCACGCCGTTGATTTGATCTGTTCCCTGATGGTGCATCTTCATTGTATGATTAGGATAAAAGATTTTAAGATAATTGGATTTGCATTCCAATTAGCCCAGGGTTCAGCCTTTTGCATCTCGATTCAGTTATTCTTTTCTTCTTGGATACATTCCCACGGTGCCTTGTTTCCCTCCTTGGAGTACTTATTTATGCCTACACTAGACTGTATTCCTTTGAATGCTTTAGAGAGTTGTTGACCTCAGCCTTCCTTGTTATATGTTTTACTTTTCTGTCTAACCATAGGTATATGTCCTTAGCCTCCTCCCTCCTACACCTGAGACTTCCTTAAATCATTTTCAAGCTGCCTAGAGAATGACTTCTTTTAATGAGTTAGACTTTGGATATTCTTTCATGTTATTGCATACCTCTCTGCTATGTTAGTGTACTTTTCCTTATCCTGGATTCTGACTCTGATCAGTCTCTGTTCTCATATCACAGATGTCCTCTAACCTGAAGTAATAGATACTGGCCAGAAAAAGTGAGTTGTTCAGTACTCAATGTGGGGAAGGCCACACCTGTCTTAATGAGCATACTACACATGTCAGCTCAAAAGAACGAGATCCAAAAGGCTGATATTTGAACCTTAAATAGAGATTTCCAAGTCTACTTGATTTACAGTAGAGCATTCATTGCCCTAAATTCCTAATTTAAGAGCCCTGTGTTGATTTAGGAGTTCTTCATTCTAGCCCTTGCTGTATTCTAAGCCTCAGTTTCTCCATCTGTAAAATGAGAGTATTGGATTAACGATCTTTAGGGTTGGTCACTCGAATCACCTGTATTGAGATTATCATCATACCCTTGGTCTTCTGAATTGCCACTTTAGAAAGCAAAAATGCCCCTTCGAAAAGATGGAAGGAAGCAAAACAAAACAATTTCCTTTCATGTCCACATCATTATCTTAATTTTTAAAAAACAAATCCTATTTTTGAAGCTAAAATAAAGGTTAGTTGTCTACGTGCAGCTTTGCCATCTAATATGTCATACAAGGTGATGACATCTCCTTTGGTATCTTTGTACTAGTTACTTATGTCACAGATGTGCACATGATGGCTTAAAGGTAGTTTATATTAGGCATCACCTGGTTTAGAGATACACACTTTTTTTGTTTTGAAGATGGGGTCTCACTTTGTCACCCAGGCTAGAGTGCGGTGGCATGATCATAGTCATTGCAACCTCAAACTCCTGGGCTCAAGCCATCCTCCTGCCTCAGCCTCCTGAGTAGCTGGGACTGCAGGCACATGTCACCACACCCGGCTAATTTATCTGTTTATTTGTGGAGACCGGGTCTCACTGTTGCTCAGGCTGGTCTTGAACTCCTGACCTCAAGTGATTCTCCTACCCCGCCCTCCCAAAGTGCTAGGAATCCAGGCTTGAGCCACCGCGCCCAGCCCTAGAGTTATATACCTTTGGGTAGAGCGGGATAGTTCATTAACTCTGCATACATAAATTGACATCATTTTTACATGATACTTACAACAGTGACATTCATGTTCCTGTGCTCAGGAAATGTTATTAGATTCCTTGAGTGTTCATGAACATTTTAATAAATTGTATCTTATTTTATAAAATATATTTTTATGAATTTTAGTTAATCCGATGCAGTTATACTACTCTCTTAGGGCTTTACCATTTTAATTTTACCATTTTATTCATTTTTCAAATAATTTTTGCTGTATTATTTTATTTATAAATAGAATGACTAATTGGGAGAGTTTCTCCCATCTCACTTTGTCTTGCTTTCAAATAAATCTCCCACCTGCCATCAGCATAATAAAACTATCTAAAGTCCATTATTGTTCATGAAGCCATTCTTTTGGTACATAATCATCTTGTGAGGGAATTTTTCCAGAATGCGCACAAATGCATTGTACTCCTAACTTTTGTGTAAAACAATTTAGTTCATCTGTTTCTGCTTTTGTTTTTAAGAAAACACGTGAGGGTGGAACAATACTCCAGGTCGGGAAAGGTTATCAGTTTCCACTGATGTTTCATATGTACTCTGTTTTTATATGAAACTCTAAAGGCTCAAACTCTGTGATGCTATAAAGACATGGAAAATGATTCTTTCTTAGGATTGGAGGAAGTGATGACTACTGTTTTTTTTGCTGGTAGTATCTGATAATCCCACCTCCCTTTAGCTATTCTAGGCATGTTTAGTTGTCAGGCGTTGTCGGACTAAATTGCTAAAAATAACAAATAAGGGGGAGGTGGTTCTAAGGCCAGCTCTTGCCACTGTCTGTAATCTGTTTAATTTAGTTCCTAGGGAGAAAGGGCAAAAGGAACATGGTGCCATTCTCATTGAATGGATTTTTTGTTTAAAGTGCTGACAAGAGCATTGTTTGAGCTCTCCCTTTTCCCATAGGACTCATGTACCCACATTCACGTTCTGTGTGGAGCCAGAGCCTGGGGGCTCAGAGAGCATGCTCCGACTCAGCGGTCGTGCTAGAGATTAGCCAGGCAGTTGTGGGCTTCTGCTGGTCTTTTAATGTGGCTTTTGATCTTGGAAATGTGCAGTTAGCCTGTAAGAAAAGAGTGAGAGGAGCATGGTGGTTTGAAAATGGGGGAGTTGGTGTGTGAATAAAGAAATCTTTCTATTTAGTACTCTCCCCTAACCTCAGTGTTCCTGGAGTGTCAGGTTTGATAAAATTAACCACACGTGTGACTCCAGCACACCTGCATGTAATTCTGACCCACGCTGCCAGCCTAGAGCTCTGCTTTGATTTGGCTCTTGACCTCTCTGTGCCTTAACTTTGTCCCAAGAATAGAAACAACTCTCTGTAGAGACAGCAATCTAGTACTTGTTTGTAAAGCTGTTGAAGATCACTGAAGGAAGGATTTAAATGTCTTTCTTATCCCCTGCTGTGTATTTGCTAGAGTGGAGTGTGTGAAAACTAGGAGCAAATGTTGTTATATTTCTGGTGTTCTGTGTTGACTCACCTGAGGGCTTATTGATTTTTATATTCTGAAGTTGTGTATTGATTTTTGTATTCTGAAGTTTCATCCCAAATCCTTTTCTTTGTGCAATTCCTTTCTCGGTGCTGGTGGTGGAGGTATCTGAACCTGACCACTTTAGCACTAAAGGAAAAAAAAATGGATTGTTTTTATTAAGAGATTCTGGGGGCTGGGCTGGGGTGGGGAGGCGCTGTGGAGATGTCTTGGGAAGTCTACATTAAGGAAGATCCTGTATTTACCTAGAGCTTTGAGATCCAAGCAGTTAGATGCTGTGAGCTTTGGGAATGCATATTTAGACATTTCTTAAGTCACCAACCTGCCTCACTCCCTGGTTTAATGAAAGGCTGTTGATTATCCAGGTGAGAAATGATGGCAGCTTGGACCAGGATGGTGGCAGCGGAGGTGGTCAAACTCTGAATGTATTTTAAGGTGGAGCCAAGGTGGTTGGGTGTAGGAGTGAAAGAGGAGTCAAAAAAACCCTGAAGTTTTGGACCACTGATTAAGGAATCATACCCTCTTCCTCCCATGTATATCACTGATTCTCCTGTTGGAGAGATCTGGAATGGGTTCATGGGAGGGGGCACATTTCACCTGGGCTTTGAAGGTCAGTTAGAATTTTGCTAGATGGGGCTGGGGCAGGAAGAGGGCATTTCAAACCAAAGATAGTATGAACAGAAGTCTCAAAGTGGAGGGGTAGCTGCAGTAGAGTGTTGGAGTGGGAAATGAGGCTCGGAGGGTCTAAGCCTGTGTTGGGGTGGGGAACCTGTGGCCTTTTGATTGAATCCAAATTTTATAGAACAACTCCTTTTATTAAAACGAGTGCAGTAGAGAGAGATGAAGATTTTCTTGCCTTCTTTGGTGCTTAAAAAAGAACAATCTTGAAATCAGAAGGCCACAGGTTCCCCACACCTGGAAGTGAATGAAGTCAGCATTGCTTCTTCTTATTTTGTCTAAGTGCTGCTTGTTCTGGGCAAGTAGCTAGTCCTGGTGTCCATGCTGTTCATTCAGTGTGGTCTGCACTCAGCAATTGTGTGCTGGGCTCCACAGAGATTGTCCTGCTGCAGACATTCCATATGTTTATAGGAGCAAATGTGCTCTTGCTGATTGCTGCTGTAGAGATTAGTGTTTCCTAGTCAGTTTTCAGGTTTCAAAACTCATCGTAAAAGCAAATTGAAAGACTGGTTTGGGTCATGTTACCTTTGAGATACTGTTAGACACACAGTAGAGGTATTGAATAGACAGTTGGATAGATGAATCTAGAACTCTAGGCTAGTGAAATAAAATGGAGAATTCTCTATAAATTGGCAATTTATAGATGGCATTTCAAGTCATAGATCTGGATCAGGTCCATAAGGGAAAAGGATAGCTAGAGAAGGGATAGGGTTCGTGGATTGAGCCCTGGGTCACTGTAGCAGGGTGTAACGCGCTTCACAGAGGTGTCGACAGTGTGTGTTGAGAGACCAGAGAGCTGAGGGAATACCCACAGGGGCAGGCCTTGCTGAGAAGTGGCCAAGCTGCAGGGTTGGGACCAATTCCCTCCATGGTTAGGGAACTACTTTTTCGTGGGTTGTCTAGGCCCACAGCTTTGCTGTGACAGCAGGGCCTGTCACTCGTGTTAGACCTGAGTTGCAAGTGCTTTGTGACCTTCCCTTACTAGCACTGACCCTGGAGCTGGGCAGGCCTGGTGGGCGGAGGGAAGCAGGTTTGTTCCCCCTGGGAGGGATTGCAGAAGGTAGAGGCTGACATCAGGTTAGGCTCAGAGCTGAGCACTCTGTGGGACCACACTGCGAGGGAGAGGCTGAACACAGGAGATAAGAAATCTGCCATGTATCTGTGCTATCTTGAGTAAAATTTGAGGGAGGTGGGTACTTACATGGGCAAAGGCAAACATGCCTGCTAGTTTTGAACTAGTTTTGAAGGCTAAAAGGTCCCTAAAGGGATTTATGGTAACTAGTACCTTCACTGTTCCCTCACACATGTGCACACATACTTTCCTACCCTTTTTTTTTTTTTTTTTTTTTTTGAGGCAGAGTCTCACTCTCGCCTGGGGGCGAGTGCCGTGGCGTCAGCCTAGCTCACAGCAACCTCAAACTCCTGGGCTCAAGCAATCCTACTGCCTCAGCCTCCCGAGTAGCTGGGACTACAGGCATGCGCCACCATGCCCAGCTAATTTTTTTTCTATATATATTTTTACCTGTCCGATTAATTTCTTTCTATTTTTGGTAGAGACGGGGTCTCGCTCTTGCTCAGGGTGGTCTCGAACTCCTGAGCTCAGAACGATCCGCCCGCCTCGGCCTCCCAGAGTGCTAGGATTACAGGCGTGAGCCACCCCGCCCGGCCTTCCTACCCTTTTTGATACCCAAGTTTTTACTAAGAAAAGCTTCAACTTTTAGGATATTTTTCTTTTTTCTTTTTTTTTTTTTTTTTGTGAGACA